>JAWNOR010000235.1:0-58941 GCA_035045885.1 Drosophila borealis | reverse complement strand
TCGTGTTGAAACAGTACTATTGTAGACATACGTCCCAATCAAATTTAACAACCGATATATATGAACGTTTGTATTCATTAAAAGTTCTATGACTTCTTTGACTGTTCTAACTATCTGGTGGTGGTGTGCAGTGGAAGTTTTCTAATTTCTAAATATTTGCACAAATCCTTAATTATTGAATATTTATATTCTGTTCCCATGTCCGTAATGAACGTCTTCTTTGGTCGTACTTCAGAGAAAAGACTCAAATATGGCTTTAGTGTCAGTATTTGCGCTTTTGTTTGCAACCGGTATGGCAACTAAATATTTAGTTAAGTCACTTATGAGGGACTGCATATTCGTTGCCATTTTTTGATCTAGGTAGTGGACCAATGGTGTCTACTATCACTATGTGGAAGGCAAGTTCAGTAGTGGAAAGTAGTTTTTGTGTGTGTCGTCACTTTTGATTTTTGACATTTTTGATTCCAAAACCAGTAAGGGAGTCTAGTCGGGTGCTCCCGACTTGGGGATACCCTGAACCCCATTCTTCCGTCAGGCGATATGTATTAAATGAAAAATACTTGATATATATATTTTGGTGACTCTAGCTCAAAAATCAGGATTCCGATATTGATTTTTATCGATTACTTGGAAACGGGATAATTTTATCGAATATCGGAAACAAACTCGATCTGAGCGGGCACTAGGAGGACCTACAGCTTTAAGTCTCTAGCTCTTATTGGTTGAGAGATCCTTGCGATCATACATACGGACGGAGAGACAGACGGACGGACAGACAGACAGACGGACAGACAGACGGACGGACAGACAGACGGACATGGCTAAATCGACTCGGCTATTGATGCTAATCAAGTATATATGTACTTTATGGGGTCGGAGATGCTTCCTTCCGCCTGTTACATACATTTGCACAAATACATAATACCCTTTTTACCCATTTTTAATGGGTTCAGGGTATAAATAATATCTTTTGACCTTGGCCAAGGTTTTTGTAATGCCAGTGTGACCTCCTCATTATGAAATGTCTGCTTTGATATCTAGTAGTGACTTTCATTATATTTCTAGCGATATCATTTAGTTTTTGGATGGTTATTCTTGATGAAGCATCAGCTACATCATTGTCCTTGCCCTTTAGATATTCTACTGTAAAATTGCATTCCTCTAATTCAAGTCTCTTGCGTGTGAGTTTAGAACTCGGGTTAACCATTGAGAATAGGTACGTAAGGGGTCTGTGATCTGTTTTGACAGTGAAATGTCTACCATAAATATATGGTCTAAAATTTGTTATTGCCCAATGAATAGCTGATAATTCTTGTTCTGTTGTACTTTTGTTACTTTCACTCTTTGTGAATGATCTTGATGCGTATGCAACTGGAAGTTGGAGTTCATTTTTGTTTTAGTTAAAACTGCTCCACGCGCTTGCTTACTTTCATCTATTATTATGCAAAATTCTTTGCTAATATCTGGTTATTGTAACAGAGATGGGTTTATTAGTGCCGATTTAAGATGTTAGAAGGAATGCTGGCAGTCAACTGTCCATTCGAATTTAAAATACTTTTTACATAATCTTGTTATGTGACGAGAATAGTCGGCAAAATTTCTTATGAAACGTCTATTTTAATTGCAAATTGTAACGGTATTTCATTTACACTACATTTCTCAAATACATCAGTTAATTTTTAAGCATATTTTTTTATCTGTTATTATGCAAAATTCTTTGCTAATATCTGGTTATTGTAACAGAGATGGGTTTATTAGTGCGATTTAACATGTTAGAAGGAATGCTGGCAGTCGTGTTGAAACAGTACTATTGTAGTCATACGTCCAATCAAATTTAACAACCGATATATATGAACGTTTGTATTCATTAAAAGTTCTATGACTTCTTTGACTGATCCAACTATCTGGTGGTGGTGTGCAGTGGAAGTTTTGTAATTTCTAAATATTTGCACAAATCCTTAATTATTGAATATTTATATTCTGAGAAAAGACTCAAATATGGCTTTAGTGTCAGTATTTGCGCTTTTGTTTGCAACCGGTATGGCAACTAAATATTTAGTTAAGTCACTTATGAGGGACTGCATATTCGTTGCCATTTTTTGATCTTGGTAGTGGACCAATGGTGTCTACTATCACTATGTGGAAGGCAAGTTCAGTAGTGGAAAGTAGTTTTTGTGTGTGTCGTCACTTTTGATTTTTGACATTTTTGATTCCAAAACCAGTAAGAGAGTATGGCAACTAAATATAGTCGGGTGCTCCCGACTTGGGGATACCCTGAACCCCATTCTTTCAACAGGCGATATGTATAAAATGAAAAATACTTGATAAATGTATTTTGGTGATTCTAGCTCAAAAATCAGGATTCCGATATTGATTTTTATCGATTACTTGAAACGGGATAATTTTATCGAATATCGGAAACAAACTCGATCTGAGCGGGCACTAGGAGGGCCTACAGCTTTAAGTCTCTAGCTCTTATAGGTTGTGAGATCCTTGCGTTCATACATACGGACGGACAGACGGACGGACAGACAGACGGACATGGCTAAATCGACTCGGCTATTGATGCTTATCAAGAATATATATACTTTATGGGGTCGGAGATGCTTCCTTCCGCCTGTTACATACATTTGCACAAATAAATAATACCCTTTTCACCCATTTTTAATGGGTTCAGGGTATAAATAGTATCTTTTGACCTTGGCCAAGGTTTTTGTAATGCCAGTGTGACCTCCTCATTATGAAATGTCTGCTTTGATATCTAGTAGTGACTTTCATTATATTTCTAGCGATATCATTTAGTTTTTGGATGGTTATTCTTGATGAAGCATCAGCTACATCATTGTCCTTGTCCTTTAGATATTCTACTGTAAAATTGCATTCCTCTAATTCAAGTCTCTTGCGTGTGAGTTTAGAACTCGGGTTAACCATTGAGAATAGGTACGTAAGGGGTCTGTGATCTGTTTTGACAGTGAAATGTCTACCTTAAATATATGGTCTAAAATTTGTTATTGCCCAATGAATAGCTGATAATTCTTGTTCTGTTGTACTTTTGTTACTTTCACTCTTTGTGAATGATCTTGATGCGTATGCAACTGGAAGTTGGAGTTCATTTTTGTTTTTAGTTAAAACTGCTCCACGCGCTTGCTTACTTTCATCTATTATTATGCAAAATTCTTTGCTAATATCTGGTTATTGTAACAGAGATGGGTTTATTAGTGCCGATTTAAGAATTCGAATTTATAATATATTTATTACATAATCTTGTTATGTGACGAGAATAGTCGGCAAAATTTCTTATGAAACGTCTATAATAATTGAAAATTTTAACGGTATTTCCTACATTTCTCAAAAATATCAGATAATTTTTAAGCATATTTTTTTCATCTGTTATTATGCAAAATTCTTTGCTAATATCTGGTTATTGTAACAGAGATGGGTTTATTAGTGCCGATTTAAGATGTTAGAAGGAATGCTGGCAGTCAACTGTCCATTCGAATTTAAAATACTTTTTACATAATCTTGTTATGTGACGAGAATAGTCGGCAAAATTTCTTATGAAACGTATATAATAATTGCAAATTGCAACGGTATTTCCTACATTTCTCAAAAACATCAGTTAAATTTAAGCATATTTTTTTCGGAACAACCAATGACTATTAGATCATCCATATAAAGAAATGCTTGAGAAGGTTCAAGTCCAGATAATGGTATAGTCATCATTCTTTTTTTTTCAAGATCAATTTGGTGAAAACCAGACATTAAGTCAAGGCATGACAAATACTTTGCTCTACCTAGTTGCTCTTAAATATCATCAATTTTAGGTAGTGGAAAGTTATCAGACAAAAGTTTTTTATTAATCTGACGATAGTCAATTACTAATCGCAATTTTTTCGTGTTAGAATCCGGTAGAGATTTCTTCGGTACTAACAAAAGTGGGCTGTTATATGCTGATACAGACGGCTCCACTATTTTGTCGTTAATTAACTGTGGTTCCTGTCCTTGAATTTTTTCTTTTTGATTATCTTAGTTTTGTTTGTAGAAATTATTCGTTGTTATAGATTCGGTTTCAAGTCCGAATACATCACTATATTGGGTGGATAAGCTTGATAGCTTTGATTTGAACTGTCGAGGAAAGTTTTTTGAAAGTTGAGATATTACAGCTTTTTCTCTGTTCTCTGTTTATTTAAACTACGTCGTAGGGTGAAAGTGATTCATATGATAAATTATTTATATTGACTATTTGGCCGGTATTTGTTACATTAAGTGTTCTTATAAAAGTTTTGAATTGGAACAGTGTATTACTGTCTTCTTTTGAATTTAAAAAAATTTGTTACATTATAATTCATTATATTCTTATAAAAGTGTTTTGAGAGGTTGCAATGGTATTTGCAATGTGAATAACATGTTGAATTTCCTGGTTTGGAATTAATAAACTGTCTTCTTTTGAATTTAATTAAATTTTTCGGACAACTTGGGATCTAGCTGGCAGAATTATTGAGTTATTGTCAGAACTGTATGTTATTGGAACATAAATCGAAAATTTTAAATTATTTGTTCTTATTATAAGCCAATGTTCCGATGGCTTGAAGACTAATTGACAGTTGTATTTCTAAATAAAATCGATTTCTAACATTCCGTCACATGGAATTGCAAATTGCCAATCTACAATATGAAAATCATGCTGGCAGAATTATTGAGTTATTGTCAGAACTGTATGTTATTGGAACATAAATCGAAAATTTTAAATTATTTGTTCTTATTATAAGCCAATGTTCCGATGGCTTGAAGACTAATTGACAGTTGTTTTTCTAAATAAAATCGATTTCTAACATTCCGTCACATGGAATTGTAAATTGTCAATCTATAATATGAAAATCATGTGGGATTATGTATTTATCTGTTTGTATCTCAATTGAAGTTAATCCCTTGGATTTGGTAACTTCTTGATGTTTTCGTTTTATATTAATTTTATGATAACCTTGAATTTTGTGAAAGACATCTGAATTTTCTTTTAAAATAGAAATATCTGCACCTGTGTCTATTAAAAAGACAAATTTTTTTTCCTATGCTACGTGGCTAAAGGATATGAATATGTTTAAACTAAGATTGATGGTGTGAACCCTGAAATTTTCTTGTTTCCCGAAGTATTCTTGGCTACTTCAACATGGTTTCGGCTCTATAATTATTGTTATAATTTCCTGAGTTGTAGTATCTATGGCCACCACTGTTAAATTGGCAGCCTTGTTACCTAGACCGCGGCTTCTGCCGCGCTGAAAGTAATTCTGGCAGTAAAATATACTACTGGACTGCCCAATTGCTTCTGTGCAACTATTCACAAATTTTGATACCACCTCATTATGGAACGTGCCGGCTTGCATGATAAGTTTAACCTTATCAATGGCGTAATTTTTAGTCATTGCTTTGACTGCTTGCTGGGTGGAATAACTTATGGCTAACTCCCGAGATAGACCATCTGCTATGTATGCACTTTCTAGGCCCTTTGTCAACTGCTCAACCTCTAATGTTTAATGGTTGCAGTTTTATTTCGTAGTTGTAAGTTCATCAGCTTTGCTGATAACGCTTCAACAGTTTCACAGTTCTTAATCGTGAAATGACCAGTTACTAAAGTTTCATTTCCGATTAAATTTCTTCAACACCTTTTAGCTTTGTTTTTATAATTGAAACAGCTTATTGCTCGTGCTCGCCTTTAATTGAGTCTATTATATTAGAACATTTACAAAACTTGGTAAGTTTTCATCTTTGCCATCGAAAGCTGGTATATGCTTGGATGCGGTATTGATGAAATTAATGTTCATTTGTGCCATTGTGTTAATTTTTTTTTTCTATGAGACTGGAGTTTGTGTCGGATTTTGACTAAGTCTCCTGCTAATCCGGTAATGTTATTACCTGTATATCTAATTCTTTTATGCCAGTATCAAAGTTACTTTCCTTCTCGTATTCCTCCTTAATATCTAATTATTCTTGGTCTGTTGACTCTAGGTGTTTACTAGTTTCGATCGTCAGGTATTCAGGAGTGAGGAATCGATATTTCCAAATTATACATCCTCTTATACCTATATATGACCAATGTGCTTGATTTAGTCTTTCTCGGTTTTCATGTACTAGTGTTCGTGCTTCATTAAAGCATTCTACTATAATTGTGGCGTGTTTGTTAATTGTTTCGGTCTGAATAGACCCTTTTTGACATATACATTTGTAAGATTTGTCAAAAGTACTTTTGATTTGAATTATTCTGGCATTCAATCATTGCCATTCCATATTTAATACTAAGATATGTTATTAATTGTGATTTTCGCACCATATAACACTATGGTTTAGCATTCTGCCGAATGGGGAAACTCTTTCGTACCTTGGACTTACCAAATCAACTTGTTTATCTCTTTAGTATAGCCTATTTTGTTGCCAATGCACATTGAATATTGTAAAAATGGATATATATATACATATATTAAAATTACGAGTGTCTGTTGTATATTACTTCTATATTATTAATACTATTAAAATGTCTTGGCAAATTGTCTATTTTCCCAAAGATTAACTCATATGGGCAATAATTATGTGCCTTAGATGGGATCGTGTTGAAACAGTACTATTGTAGGCATACGTCCCAATCAAATTTAACAACCGATATATATGAACGTTTGTATTCATTAAAAGTTCTATGACTTCTTTGACTGTTCCAACTATCTGGTGGTGGTGTGCAGTGGAAGTTTTCTAATTTCTAAATATTTGCACAAATCCTTAATTATTGAATATTTATATTCTGTTCCCATGTCCGTAATGAACGTCTTCTTTGGCCGTACTTCAGAGAAAAGACTCAAATATGGCTTTAGTGTCAGTATTTGCGCTTTTGTTTGCAACCGGTATGGCAACTAAATATTTAGTTAAGTCACTTATGAGGGACTGCATATTCGTTGCCATTTTTTGATCTTGGTAGTGGACCAATGGTGTCTACTATCACTATGTGGAAGGCAAGTTCAGTAGTGGAAAGTAGTTTTTGTGTGTGTCGTCACTTTTGATTTTTGACATTTTTGATTCCAAAACCAGTAAGAGAGTATGGCAACTAAATATAGTCGGGTGCTCCCGACTTGGGGATACCCTGAACCCCATTCTTCCAACAGGCGATATGTATAAAATGAAAAATACTTGATAAATGTATTTTGGTGATTCTAGCTCAAAAATCAGGATTCCGATATTGATTTTTATCGATTACTTGGAAACGGGATAAGTTTATCGAATATCGGAAACAAACTCGATCTGAGCGGGCACTAGGAGGACCTACAGCTTTAAGTCTCTAGCTCTTATAGGTTGTGAGATCCTTGCGTTCATACATACGGACGGACGGACAGACAGACGGACAGACAGACGGACATGGCTAAATCGACTCGGCTATTGATGCTAATCAAGAATATATATACTTTATGAGGTCGGAGATACTTCTTTCCGCCTGTTACATACATTTGCACAAATAAATAATACCCTTTTTACCCATTTTTAATGGGTTCAGGGTATAAATAGTATCTTTTGACCTTGGCCAAGGTTTTTGTAATGCCAGTGTGACCTCCTCATTATGAAATGTCTGTTTTGATATCTAGTAGTGACTTTCATTATATTTCTAGCGATATCATTTAGTTTTTGGATGGTTATTCTTGATGAAGCATCAGCTACATCATAGTCCTTGCCCTTTAGATATTCTACTGTAAAATTGCATTCCTCTAATTCAAGTCTCTTGCGTGTGAGTTTAGAACTCGGGTTAACCATTGAGAATAGGTAGGTAAGCGGTCTGTGATCTGTTTTGACAGTGAAATGTCTACCATAAATTTTTGTTATTGCCCAATAAATAGCTGATTATTCTTGGTCTGTTGTACTTTTGTTACTTTCACCCTTTGTGAATGATCTTGATGCGTATGCAACTGGAAGTTGGAGTTCATTTTTGTTTTTAGGTAAAACTGCTCCACGCGCATGCTTACTTTCATCTATTATTATGCAAAATTCTTTGCCAATATCTGGTTATTGTAACAGAGATGGGTTTATTAGTGCCGATTTAAGATGTTAGAAGGAATGCTGGCAGTCAACTGTCCATTCGAATTTAAAATATTTTTTACATAATCTTGTTATGTGACGAGAATAGTCGGCAAAATTTCTTATGAAACGTCTATAATAATTGAAAATTGTAACGGTATTTCCTACATTTCTCAAAAACATCAGTTAATTTTTAAGCATATTTTTTTCATCTGTTATTATGCAAAATTCTTTGCTAATATCTGGTTATTGTAACAGAGATGGGTTTATTAGTGCCGATTTAAGATGTTAGAAGGAATGCTGGCAGTCAACTGTCCATTCGAATTTAAAATACTTTTTACATAATCTTGTTATGTGACGAGAATAGTCGGCAACATTTCTTATGAAACGTATATAATAATTGCAAATTGCAACGGTATTTCCTATATTTCTCAAAAACATCAGTTAATTTTTAAGCATATTTTTTTCGAAACAACCAATGACTATTAGATCATCCATATAAAGGAATGCTTGAGAAGGTTCAAGTCCAGATAATGGTATAGTCATCATTCTCATTTTTTTCAAGATCAATTTGGTGAAAACCAGACATTACTTTCCTCTTAATATATTCAATTTTAGGTGGTGGAATGTTATCAGACAACTGCTTTTTTATTCATCTGTCAATTACTAATCGCCATTTTTTCGTGTTAGAATCCGGGAGAGATTTCTTCGGTACTAACAAAAGTGGGCTGTTATATGCTGATACAAACGGTTCCACTATTTTGTCGATAATTAACTGTTGTTCCTGTCCTTGAATTTCTACTTTTTGATTATGAGGACTTATATAATTTATATATAAACGCTCATCTTCCTACAATCTTAGTTTTTGTTTGTAGAAATTATGCGTTGTTATAGATTCGGTTTCAAGTCCGAATACATCACTATATTGGGTGCATAATTTTAATAGCTTTGATTTGAACTGTGGAGGAAAGTTTTTCGAAAGTTGAGATATTATAGTTTTTTCTCTGTTCTCTATGTTTATTTAAACTACGTCGTAGTGTGAAAGTGATTCATATGATAAATTATTTATATTAACTATTTGGCCGGTATTTGTTACATTAAGTATTCTTGTAAAAGTTTTGAATTGGAACAGTGTATTACTGTCTTCTTTTGAATTTAATAAAAATTTTCGGAAAACTTGGGATCTATTGAGTTATTGTCAGAACTGTATGTTATTGGAACATAAATCGAAAATTTTAAATTATTTGTTCTTATTATAAGCCAATGTTCCGATGGCTTGAAGACTAATTGACAGTTGTATTTTTTGAATAAAATCTATTCCTAACATTCCGTCACATGGAATTGCAAATTGTCAATCTACAATATGAAAATCATGTGGGATTATGTATTTATCTTTTTGAATCTCAATTGAAGTTAATCCCTTCGATTTGGTAACTTCTTGACGTATTCCTTTTATATGCACCTGTGTCTATAAAAAACAAGTTTTTTTTCTTATGCTACGTGGCTAAAGGATACGAATATGTTTAAACTAAGATTGATGGTGTGAACCCTGAAATTTTCTTGTTTCCCGAAGTATTCTTGGCTACTCTAACATTTTTTCGGCTCTATAATTATTGTTATTATTTCCTGAGTTATAGTATCTATGGCCATCTATGGCCACCTCTGTTAAATTGGCGGCCTTTATTATTACCTCGACCGCGGTTTCCGCCGCGCTGAGAGTAATCCTGGCAGTAAAAGATACTATTGGACTGCCCAATTGCTTCTGTGCAACTATTCACAAATTTGGATACCACCATGCATGATAAGTTTTACCTTATCAATGGCGCAATTTTTAGTCATTGCTTTGACTGCTTGCTGGGTGGAATAACTTATGGCTAACTCCTGAGATAGACCATTTGCTATATATGCACTTTCACGGCCCATTGTCAACTGCTCAACCTCTAATGTTTATTGGTTGGCAGTTTTATTTCGTTGTTGTAAGTTCATCAGCTTTGCTGATAATGCTTCAACAGTTTCACAGTTTTTAATCGTGAAATGACCAGTTACTGTACTTTCATTTCCAATTAAATTTCCTGCAACGCCTTTTAGCTTTGTTTTTATAATTGAAACAGCTTATTGCTCGTGCTCGCCTTTAATAGGGTCTATTATATGTCAAGCACATACAAAACTTGCTAAGTTTTCATCTTTACCATCGAAAGATAGTATTCGCTTGGATGCGGTATTGATGAAATCAATGTTCGTTTGTGCCATTGTGTTAGTTTTTTTTTCTATGAGACTGGAGTTTGCGTCGGATTTTGACCAATTGTCTCCTGCTAATTCGGTAATGTTATTACCTGTATATATCTTTTTCTTTTATGTCAGTATCAAAGTTACTCTCCTACTCGTATTTCTCCTTGAAATCTAATTATTCTTGGTCTGTTGACTTTAGTTGTTCACTAGTTTCGATCGGCAAATTATATATCCTCTTATGCCTATAAATGACCAATGTGCTTGATTTAGTCTTTCTCGGTTTTGTATGTACTTAGTGTTCGTGCTTCATTGAAGCATTCTACTAGAATTGTGGCGTGTTTGTTTATTGTTTCGGTCTGAATAGACCCTTTTTGACATATACATTTGTAAGATTTGTCAAAAGTACTTTTGATTTGAATTATTCTGGCATTCAATTGTTGCCATTCTATATTTAATACTTAAATTTGTTATTAATTTTGATTTTACCACAATATTACACTATGGTTTAGCATTCTGCCGAATGGGGAAACTCTTTCGTACCTTGGACTAACTTTACAATTTGTTAATCTCTTTCGTATAGCCGATTTTGTTGCCAACGATATTGAATATTGTAAAAATGGATATATATATATACATATATATAACTTGTAATATGATTAGTTATTATTGTATTTGTAATATTTCTTTTTTATTTCTTATTTTTCTTTATTTAACCATTTTTAATTATAATCGTTGTTGTTTTGTTATTATTTGTTTTTTTCTATTTCTAGATTTTATCTAGATCATTAACCTTACTTAAATATTTCCTTTTAAGGCATTTATTGTTTAGATGATATAATTAAAAAAACCAAGTTGAGCACATAATTATAACGATTATTATTAAAAGTGTGTTAATTAATCCTAAATCGACGATTCTTGACTAATATATTGACTACATTTGCAGTGGAGGTCACTACCTTTATATTTATTAAATCCATTTTGGGTATGTTTTGTTCATTTTCTAGGAATCGTATGCCATGTGTTTCGCAAAGCTTTACAGGCTATGCTTTTATTTGGGCAGAAATGGTTACGCTCAATTTTACAATTTTGTTTTAAATTTAATTATACATAATTAGGCATTTAACAGGTAGGTTGGTCGATTTGATGTCATGGACGCTCGTTTAGCATGAGCTGGGCGTCGCCGGAAGTGGCATGGTTGTTGTTTGCCAGTTTTACCGGCTAGTGGGGCCGGTGCTGGTCTTCTTTAGTTGACAAGTATACTTGCAAATGTATACTGTAGAGTGGTCCCTCGCAGTCTGCTAAGTATGTTTGTTTCATCCTTGGGATCTGAGACGGTGGTGGTGGTGTTATTAATTGTTTCTTTCTTATGTTACTGATGGAGTGGTGAGTTGCGTCAATGGAGCTCTTTATTATCAGGTTAGATTTAAGAAATCTAAATCTGCCTGTAACTTTTGGACTGTTGCCCTAGCAGCTGGTGGAGTCTTTGTAAATAATAGCCAATTAATGGGGGCTATTCTTTTATTTATATTTGATTTCTATTCACCCCTATGTTGTCCCATTGACGCACTCTACTTACTCAGTGATTTGTAGTTTTCCGGCCCACGACCCTCGTCGTCTGAATACAGGCAGGGATTTATTTATCCTCTTGTCTTTTTTTTTACTGCCTCCATGCAGGGATTTATTTATCCTTTTGTCTTTTTGTTCTACTGCCTCCAGACAGAGAATCGTGACCATGTTCGTTCTTAAATGTTAACTTAGCCTAAGGCACATGTACATACTTGTGCTGTTATCGGTTATGCTGATGATGTAAAATTATGCCTTGCATATAAGTATATGGCATCATGTTATCTCTTACGAGCGGACATTGATGCGTTTCAGGCTTGGTGTGTAGCCAACCTTTTAAACTTAAACTGCTATAAATGTAAGGTAATGACCTTCTATAGAAGCCCTCAATTGGTTTCTTACATCCTTGATAGCATACCACTCAAGCGTGTTAATAGTACTTCTAATGAAGTTAATGATCTAGGTGTCATCCTTGATCATAAATTTAAATTCGATTCTCATATTAATACCGTGGTCAATAAGGTCGAAGGAGTTTGACGATCCGTACACGACAAAAACACTTTATATATACGACCTATTCTTGAGTATGCCTCATGTATCTGGTCACCACAATATGCTACCCATCATGACAGAATTGAATCCGTTCAGAAACAATTCTTGTTGTTTGCCCTTAGTGGTTTAAATTGGGATCCTCATGTGCGGTTACCGTCATACACCAGCAGACTTCTGATGATTAACCTTCTTTCTTTGATTAATGCTGGGTGTAATATTCATTTATAAATTAATTACTGGTGAAATCGACTCTTCTGTGTTGACTAGCCAATTAAATTTCTCTATCCCTACTAGACTAAAACGTAATTTTGTACCTCTATCGCTTTAATTTTGCCCAACTAATTATGCCTTGCATGAACCGTTCAGGGTTCATTGTGATGACTATAACAAGCATTACAGAGTATTATGCTCGGAAGCTTCTCTTCCTCGTATAAAGTCTTCTATTCTAAACTATTTAGTAAGTAGACAGTCCTATTTTTATTTGTAATTGTATTTGTACACATACTCGTAGTTTCTATAATTTTTTTTTTCATTTTTACTTTGCATTTTGTGTCGTACGTTACACGACTGCGCCCCTCGCTCGGTTGGGCGGGAGGTGCGATGCAGCACGTTGCATCGGGATTCGCGTAAAAAAAATTAAAAAAAAAAACAACTTCCATCCTTCTTTTTTCCTATTTATTGTATTTTCATTATTAATAGCGTCACTGACTAAATTAGCTGTGGAAAGGGGCATAGCTGGCCGGACGGGCAAATAAAACATCTCCATCGGTCGGTGATGCTATTAGTGAATTGTGTATTCTAATTATGGTTTTAGCACATAATTTTTATATATATTTTTTGTCGACCATTTAATAAATAATTAATAATAAATAATTGGGTCTTAATTTTAATCATAATTATTAAAATACATACATACCGCACTCTTTGTACAGCACAGCTTGTCGCGCTGGCGGTACCGGTGCTGCTCTTCGCACAGGTTGGTTTTGGCTAGCTTAACTGGATAGCGGGGCCGTTGCTGGCATGTGTATTTACACTGTGTAGAATGTTAAGGTCCCTCGCAGTCTGCTGGACACATTTGTTTCCTCTTCGGAATCTGAGATGGTGGTGGTGTTATTAATTGTTTCTTGCTTATGCTATGATGGAGTGGTGAGTTGCGTCAGTTGGGTTCTTTATTATCAGGCTAGATATAAAAAATCTAATTCTGCCTATAACTTTTGGGCTGCTGCACAAGCATGTGGTGGTGATTTTGTGAATAATAGTCTTAATGTGGGCTATACTTTTTTTTATTTTTGATTTCTATCCACTTCTGTGTTGTCCCAATGACGCAATTTACTCACTCAGTGATTTTCCTCATCTGCCTTGGGGCAGGGATTCGTTTATTTTTTGTTCTTGTTCTAAAGCCTCCAGGCAGGGATTCGTGACCAAGTCACGGTCGCCATGTAGTATGAGATTCCTTTATTGAATGAATCGTTACAAGTGGTCTATGAATATCTTATATATAATGCTATTAACAGTGCTAAAAGAGAGCGCATGCGATCGCTGACTCTGCATATATGATACACGGAGCATAAGTGGGTGATCATGTTTCACTTTTATACCACAATAAACTAGTGCATTCCCTACTATCGGTTGCCATCGGTATCTGCCAAAAGCCGTGCTTCAAATCTAGGGTAGATATAAACCGGGCGTGACGCAACCGATCAAGGATGTGGTTAATCCGGGGGAAAGGATAAGCATCTGGAATAGAATGCGCATTCAGTTCCCGGTAGTCGATGCACATGCGCCACTCGCCAGTCTTCTTTTTGACTAAGACGATTGGGGCGCTGTGGGGACTATGCGACGGCTCGATGGCATCTGCCTGGATCAGCTCATCCACCTGTTCGCCGATCACCCTCTGCATGGCCGGATTCTTCGGATAATACCTTTGCTTCAGCGGCTTGTCGTCCATCAGCCGGATCCAGGAACTCCCTTAGTTCCGGATCCAGATCCGCTGGCTCCAGATCTGCGGTTGCAGCTCTACGCTCCGCCTTTTGGGCTCCTCCTGCGCTCGGTCCGATCCGTTGGTTGCCGAGCAGGCACTCCCGTTTCCTGACGCGTTGGGTCTTCTTTCGGCTCTTCTCTTCTCTGTAGCCGAGCAGGTACTCCCTTTTCCTGACATGGGAGGCCTTCTTTCGTTTCCTCTCTCATCATAGTCCCCGCGGCCGGTGACACCACAGTCTCTAGGTCGAGTTCCGCCTTGCCGCATCGCATGGTGGTGCCCATTGCACCCAAGAAATCTATTCCCAGGATAACGTGGTCTAACATCGAGGGCATGATGAGCATAAACATCCTGATCACCTTCCTCGCTAGGCCAACGTCTATCCAAAATGCTTTCCCATCTTCGAGCGTGGACCCACCTGCCAGACGAATGCGCGTCTGCAAGTCCTCTGCTCTTCCCCGAATCGCCCACTTGCGTACGCAGTCTTCACTAATAAAGCTGCGAGTGGCTCCGGTGTCGATTGTTGCCGGCATCTTTCGCCCGCCAATCTCCATAGTAGCGACGATTCGGCCAACGTCTACCTTAAGTTTGGGTCTTGTTACCTGGTCACGTGTGTGTCGGCACCTACCCGATCCTGGCCTGGACGACGCCGTTGGCCGTTTCCCGCCTCCGTGCGGCGACAACAATCCTGGCTAATTCTGCCCTGGTTCCCACATACCCAACAGAACACTACGTGTGCTTTGGGAAACTCCCAGATGAAGTGCAGGGGCCACTGTTGGCGGGGCGAAAACCCTTCTATCCATAACGGTGGCTCCGGATCCGCTGGGAGTAGACCGGAATGGATTAAGGTCCCACCCGTGGGATGTACTGTCCTCCCCCATTCGGCGCCATCTGCGTAAGCTAAGACAAGGTGGAGAAATCTTGCCGCATTTTCGTGGATCCGGTGCAACTCCTGCGCCGGCTCGTATCTGGCGTGATGCATTAGAGACCTCAGCTCTATCAGGCATCACTTGTTTCCTTACCCACGCGCTGCCGTCGGGACCGGATTTCGCCCTCAAGCCTCTCGAAATAGCGTGGAGGCAGGAGGAGAAGAAACCCCTCCTAAACACTGACCATGACACATCGCGTAGCCCACTACTCCAGTACCAACGAGCAGCCCTGTCGCAGAATATCTCGCTCATTGCCCTGGGCATACGATCTAGAGCAATGCTATACGTGATGGCCCTCTCCTCTAGGTCGTCTAGAAACGGCTCCTTGCATTACTTACTACGAATAAATGCTTATAAACTAACTTATAATACTTATATCAGAGAGAGTTCTCAGTTGAGAGTGGTTACCGTGTTTTACTTGTACTCTAAGATTTTTATATATTTTAGCGCTTTAATTCTGCTTTTTATTTCTAAATTTTTCATTTTTGGTGTTTTATTTAAAAAGCTTTTATAACTTGTGCAAAGTGTTACCTGATGTGCAGCGTAAGTCTGTGAATTATTGCATTTATTAAACGCGGCGTCAGTTCTGTATGTTTGGCCTGTTTTGATTCTTTTGCTTTGGTGCCTCCCTGTGCATACACTTGTTTGTGCGTGTGATCACTGCTGCATATTTCAGCGTGCATCGCGCTCTTGCAAATTTTTGCTGTTGCATTTCGCTCCAAACAATTTTTTTGTGTACGAATAGTTATTTTTTGAGCGTTTACTTGCTCTATTTTTGTGCACCGTGTTTCGTTTTGCTCTGCGCTCTCGTAACTTCTGCTTATCTTTTATTGATGGTAAAAATTATGTCGTGCTATAAGAAACCTTGCACGTTCAAGCAGGCCGATGATTCTGCATTGCCACAATTTGTTAATTGCTGGCTGCGTGAGAATATAATGCATGCTAAATGTGCAGGTCTCACTGGGCGTGATTGCGACAAGATCGCTGCAATTGCCAATAAGGGCTGCGGCAGCTTGCGTTGGTCGTGCCCAGAATGCATCGACAAGCAAATTGATTTCTGCAGAATGTATAATTCTGTGTGAAATCAGTTCTTAAAACTAAATAACGTGGCTAAGCAGCTCTCGAGTGTTTTTGAGTAGCTTAGCAAATACAAATTCGAGTCACCAACCAATCGCCGGTTGGAGCCTCAATTTTTGCAGTTGCCCTCTCCGTCTGTACAGACACCTATGCCTCTTTTGTCCCTGCCTAGCAACTTAGATGTATCTCCAATGCTGTCATTATCGCCTTCTCCGAGCGACTGCCCTGTTTTATCCCCAGTAATAGTCCTATTAGTCCCCGTACCTGAACCTGTCCCAGTTAGCCAAACTGCCTCAGCCCCCTCAGCTCCTGGCCGCAAGGGTAGACCTGCGCGCAAACCTGCGCAGATTGTTAAAAACAATCATGTTGTCTCTTTGGCCCCACCAAATACGGTTTTACCTGCAGCCTTATCAGCTCCTACTTTACCTGTTGTTGCCCCTAGTAGGCAAGTTTTTGTGTCTCGACTTTCGTCTGACACCACCTCTGAGTCATTGGCAGTCTATATTGCTGGCAAATTTTCTGCTAGCGTGTCAATTACCAAATTTAATTTCTCCACTTCTCGTGAAATATCATCATTTAAAATAAATGTTTCACATGATATGTTCCTAATCATTTTGTGATCCCAAACTTTGGCCTCCACACATGATTGTTCACGAATTCAATAACTTCTTCTTCTGACCAAGTCTCTATTCATTATTAGAATGTCAGAGGTCTCATTTCCAAACTTAAGAATCTTTTCATGGCCAGCACTTCCTTCGATTCGGATATAATCGCATTTTCAGAAACATGGTTAAATTCAACCATATCTGATAATGAGGTTTTTTTCGAGTCGGCCGACTCGAGGTGGTGGGGGGTATTAATTGCTGTTAAAGCCAGAACTTTTCTGTTTTAGTACGCCTACTGACGCTGAGATTGTCTCAGTCAAGGTGTCTTTTCCTACACGTAATATTTATATAACATGCTCTTATGTTCCTCCTTCTACTGATATTCAAGTTTATATGAAACATATTTCTTGTATTAAAGAAGTTTCTTCACACGTGCGTGATAATGACCTATTAATTGTGTTGAGTGATTTTAACTTGCCCAATATTTCTTGGTCATTATTCACTGCCGAAAATAATCTAGTGCCCTCAGCACAGCATGACTTTATAGATTGCATGCTTGATCTTTTATTGTTTCAAATCAATTCAATTTCTAATAATTTGCTTAGAACACTTGACCTTGTATTTTTTAACGACTACCTTATTTCTAATGTGTCTAGGTCCCACCTCCTTTATCTCTTCCTGAGAATGTATATCATCCTACTTTAGAGGTTGCAATGTTCAATTTTAATCCTCTTATTTCGTGCTCATCAGCCAATAACCTTCGCCGTCGCTTTCGCAAAGGAAATTATTCATTGCTGAACCAACTTTATGCAACCGATTGGTCTTTCTTATATGACTCGGTTGATATGAATACTGCTATTAACTTTATTTATAACACCCTAATCTCCCTCTTAGATTTGTGTATTCCCAAGACAATTCCTTTGACTACTTCCTCTAGTTCTATACCTCCTCCTATTATTTCCCATTCCTCTCTCCTTTTAGCTTTAAATTCTTTAAAATCTTTTTTCTCTCCTGGGCCTGACAATATTCCTAGTTGTCTACTCAAGGAGTGTAGTTCTTCCCTTGTTTATCCATTGCTAAAGCTTTTTAATCTATCCCTTGAAGCTTCTGTCTTTCCATCTCTTTGAAAAGAATCCTATATCATTCCTATTCACAAGAAAAGTGGAAAGTCTGATATACAAAATTACAGGGGCATTGCGAAACTGTCCGCTATTCCTAAATTATTTGAAAAAATAATCACTTCCCATTTGCAGCATTTCTGCAAATCAGATGTTTCCCCTGTTCAACATGGATTCGTAAAGAATCGGTCTACTACGACCAATCTGCTTGAGTGTAGTTCTTTGGTAAATGATGCTTTCCTTTCGAAAATGCAAACTGATGTCATATACACTGACTTCAGTAAGGCGTTTGACTCTGTGCATCATGACATTTTACTTTTTAAACTTGACCGAATAGGTTTCCCTCCGTCTCTTTTGCTTTGGATTAGTTCTTATTTCAAAAGGAGGGCCCAAAGAGTAATGCTGAGGCTGACTACCTCTAAACAGGTTCACGTTACTTCTGGTGTTCCTCAACGTAGTCATCTTGGACCTTTACTCTTTATTCTTTTTATAAATGATCTCCCCTCTATTATATCCCATGCCCGTGTACTCATGTATGCCGACGATGAGAAACTTATTCTATCACACACTAATCCTCT
Source organism: Drosophila borealis (assembly GCA_035045885.1). Lineage (NCBI taxonomy): Eukaryota > Metazoa > Arthropoda > Insecta > Diptera > Drosophilidae > Drosophila > Drosophila borealis. Next base: position 40,266 of record JAWNOR010000235.1, on the reverse strand, counting down.
ACATCATTCTCGTCTTCAAGACGATTTGAACGCTATGCAACTTTGGTGTTCGGCCAATCAATTGCATCTGAATTGTTCACAGTGTCTGTTTATGACATTTAATCGTACTACACCTTATCTTGTCAGTTATACAATCGACAATACTCCATTGCAACGTATACTAACAGTTAAGGATCTAGGCGTTCTTTTTTGATTCTAAGCTCTGCTTCAATCTTCATATATATACCATCGTTATTGAAGCAAAAGGTGTACTTGGATTCAGTAAACGATGGTCTAAAGAGTTTAACGATCCTTTTATAAGGAAACTTCTGAACATTTCTCTTGTTCGCCCTATCCTTGATTACAATAGCCAGGATCGTATTGAAGCAATTTCTGCTTTGTGCCTTACGAGTTCTAAATTGGGACCCTAATCTTCGGTTGCCATCCTATTCCAGCAGGCTGTTTCACCTTAATCTTCCGCTTTCTCGGTGCTGTCTTTCTGCAAAAGTTGGTTGTTGGCGATATAGATTATCCTTTCCTGCTAGGGCGTCTTCAATTCTCTGTTCCGGCTAGACCAACCAGAAATTACCGCCCCTTATTCCTATCGACGTACACAACAGACTACGCTATGCACAATTCTTTTCGCGTGCTATGTAATAATTACAATAGTTTGCATCACGTTTTCTCTACCGAACTTTCTCTACCCCTAATAAAATCGTTGTTTTCAGGATACCTTCGGGAAGTCACTGACCATTCCCAGCTATGAGCAGGGGCATAGCTTGCCGGACAGGCTGTAAATTTTCCCCCAACGGGTGAGTGATTTCCTATTACTTTCCCAATACTATCTCTTCATTCTATCTACTTAACACTCTGTATATCTAGCATACAGTTCTATACTTTATTAACAATCTTCCTCCTTTCTGTTCTCCTCATGAGCAGGGGCATGGCTAGACGGACTGGCTGTAAATTTTCCCCTACCGGGTCGGTGATTTCCCATTACTTTCCCAATACTATTTCTTTATTCTATCTACTTAACACTCTGTATATCTAGCATAAAGTTCTATACTTTATTAACAATCTTCCTCCTTTCTGTTCTCCTATTTATGGTATATTCCTAAATAATATAGCAAATTAACATTATTTTTAATTTTACGTAAGAACACTTTTTCCTACTTACACCCTTCTTTTTAGATGTAGGCTCTAATAGCGTCACTGACAAAATTAGCTGTGAAAAGGGGCACAGCTGGCCGGACTGGCAAATAAAACACCTCCATCGGTCGGTGATGCTTTTTGAAATTTGTGTTCTCTATCTGGGCTTTTAGCATTTAATTTTTCTAATTGTATTTATATTGTGTTAGATAATTGGAAGACACTCGTTTTGTCGTTGTTAACGGCTCTTTGACGCCAACATCGCCTAACACAGGTTTGAAGTGCAATAGCTAGGCTTTGACCGACTACCTACTACCCTGGATTTATATATTGTCCATCTCTCCTGTAAGGATACATACACTCTAGGGTGACTTATTACATCTCTTTTTTTTGAGAAAACACTTATTTGGGCATTGCGGGGCTTTAATCCGCTAACATGCCTCTGCTGCTCGACTTCGGCGCGAGCTTTCGCAACTTCACCTCGAATCTTTCGCTCTTCGCCGCCGAATTGAAGCTCTCGAAGACGGTGTTGAGCAACCGATCGGCAACGCACGGTTGTTGCGGCGGCCGGCTGTTGAATTCAAACTTAATTTATTGTAATTTTTTAAAGTATACATTGTTTGTATATATTATTAATGTTTAATATAATGTAGTTATTTTTAATTTATTGTAATTTTTGAAAGAGTGGAGTTATTTGAAAGTATACATTGTTTGTTTTTTTTTATGTTTCTAATGTAGTGTATATAAAATATTTTTTGTTTATTATTTCTTTGTGTTTTCTTATATAGTATATTTTCCATTCATTTTAATAAGTTTTGTTTTTTGCAAAAGAAATTCATTCCTTTCTCTTTTCTATCTTGTTGTTATTTAATAAATTTTGTTTTTTGGGTGATCGGACCATTTACATGAAAATTTTCGGTTATTATACTTTTTTAACCTATCCTTGTGTACTTTCAGTTTTTTCTGTTTGCTATCTCTAATTAAAATATTATCATTAAATATACTGGATCTAAGTTATGATCTGTTTCATTTCTTAGCAATATTTTATATCCGATTTTTAGGTCAAAATCTGAAGTCTTCTTATCATAGTTGAGTTTTCTAGCTCTTTTATATGCTATATCTAATCTAAATTTTATTTCCTTAGAATAATCGTCTATATTATAGATCGGGTCTATTCTACTTATCTAATTAAAATCTATGAACTGCCTGTGGGGGCTTTAAAAGACTGCTAAGCGTATGCCGGCAGGAGACGGTGCCACTTGCTCCGCACTTGGGGTCCGAGCTAAAACTGTTGCTTGAGCAGCGAGACTGCTCGCCATCGATTCAAGCAGGGGAGACTCTGCTGGTCCGCGGTCCCCTCTGCTGGCAGGGCCCACAATGGGCCTCCCATCAGTAGGTGGCCTGGCGTTAGAGCCTCGCCATCGCTTGGGGTCTGGAATTGAAGACGGCTTCCACTGCGACAAGAGTCGTATGCAGCTCCTCGGCCGCTAACAGCAGGCTGCCTACCGTCCGTAGGAGTAGGTGCTTTGCAGACTTCACACCTGCCTCCCACAGACCCCCGAAGTGCGAAGCTCTTGGCGGTATGAACGCAAATTCGCATCCGTTTTTTGATGCAATTCTTCCTCAATTCGAGCTCGCAACTCCAGTAACTGGTGACTTGCTCCTACGAAGTTCGTCGCGTTGTCGCAATGGATGGTCTGTGGGACTCCTCGATGGCCGACGAACCTTTGAAAAGCCATTAAAAATGTATTAGTGGATAAGTCAGATACTAGTTCTAAGTGAACCACTTTGAAAGCGAAGCAAACAAACAGTGCTATGTACGACTTATACGTAGGCTTTCCACGCATTCAAAAATTGGGCCACAAAAATCGCGGAGAGCTCGGAGTCCATCTGCTGGTGAATTTCCCATAATTTGTGTTAGCAGACGAGGTTTGCATTTAAAGCAACGGATACATGATCTCACTGTCTGACCTCTTGGGCGCTAATTAGCCAAAGTCGCTCACGAAGAAGTCTCAAGAGTGCTCTTAGGCCAGCATGACAATTCGTCAAATGCAGGTATCTAATAAAGCGAATTGCGAGCTTTAAAAGAAGCGGAAACTTGGCATCATATGAAAAAGGAGCATTTACAATTCGTCCCCCTACTCGCAACAACGAAAAGGAGCACCAAGATCCAATATACTCATGTATAAATGGATTAAGACGCTGCAGGCTATGACCCACGAGTACTCTATCTGTGTCATCTTTAAATTCTATTCGTTGGATGACTTCAACCACTTTCTCGAAAGCTTCTTTCCTTTCGAGCGCCGTAGGGATACTCTCAAATTGTACTTCTCGATTTTTACATTTTTGAATAAAGCGGAACACATAAGCAAAAACTCACAGCAGCCTGGCATGTGATGAAAAGCTATCGACAGTTTCTAAAATATCTGGTCGGTCTACCATAGCTGCTAGTCCAACAGCTGCATAACTCCAGCCAGAGCAATCAGAGCGGACATGAAGGACCCGTTCAGCAACGTCGTATTGGCGGACAACAACTGGTTCCGCCCATCTCCAGTACCATTGGTACTCGTCGCCGACGTCTACCCAGACGTTATCTTACCGAGTATCCTCCCGAACCAAGGCGGACTGCCTATGGCTCAAAATTCCAAGTTTGGGTGAATACACTCTGGCACATGCACGCAATAGGTATCCTTGCAATCTGCATATTGCCAGGGGGGGGGGGGGGGAGAATGTTGATGCCAGTTCAATGCTAGTCCGAGCGTAGCATAGACTGAGCCTCACACAATGAGAGAGACCAATTTCTTTCCCGTGTAAAAATATATTCGGCAATTTCGGCAATGAAATATATACATTTATATAATTAAGTTTTACACGTTTAATTACTTTAAAAAAATATATTTCAATTCTTTATTTTCAATAACGGCTACTTCTTATAATGAGTACATTCAGATTTGCCTCCCGAATATTGACTATCTGATCTATCTGTTGCGGTCGCTTAGCAAACTTCGTTTTGAGAGAGCTTGAGTCAAAATTGAGTGAAGTTTGAGCTGCGTCAGCAATTATGCGTGGGATAGTACTCTGATGGGAACATTTACAGTGGCGTGATATTAAGGGTGAATTGTTTATGTCTACCAAAGGGGGATAGTTTGATCTCGACCAATGTCGATGTTATCAGCAGGCTTTTTGTTTACAGTATTGGACATGTTTATACTTATACTCATGCTTGTGTGCTAAGTTATGTTAAAGGGTGGGACTATGGATATGTCACTCCCCCAACCTGTCCTCAGGTGTTTAAGTTTGGGTATAGTGTAATATTTTCTTCTTTTACAATTGGTGTATGTTCTACTTTTGTAGGTGTTTCTTCTACTATTGGTTTTTTATATTTTATTATTAATTTCTTAGGTATGCTTTTGACCTACTATGTTAGATACCGTGTTACTTACTTACTACTTACTATTTACTTATTAATATGATTACAAATATGGTTATTGTAATTATCTGGAATACATTGTTAAGTTTTGTGTGTTCATTTATGATATGTTTCGTTTGTGCAAACGAAAGTGGTTCTATTTTTATAACATCATTGCTTACATAAATGTTTTGAGTATAATCTAACATGTTGTTTGAAATTGAAATTTCATTAATTTGCAGAGAACAATTAAAGAATTTTATTAGATTGTTTCCTTCTATTGTTATTACGTTATTTATACAGTTGTGGCTTAATATAATTTTTGGTAAATTCCAAGTTAAAATTATATTTGGTTCTACATAGTTGATTTGAACATTTTTTAAAGTTTTAGTATAACTACATTCTGATGTTATTTGGTTTTAGATCCCTGTCATGCATTTATTATAAATTAATTTTTTTGTTTCTTTGCTATAAACTTTTTTGTCTTATGTAAACTATTTTTCATGAGCTATTTCTGTCAAAATGTTATTATTTTCGTCTGGGTATGGAAATATTTCAAATACCGGGTTTTTTATTATTTCTCGAGGAATAAGGGATATTATCAGTATTTCGTTTGTATCTGATTTAAGGCAAGTAGAAGTTTTTATATTCAACAATTTCTCGGAATTAACATGCAACAAATAGTCATGTTTTAATAATTTTGGGTTAAAAATGCCTTATCTTGTGAGCTGCATTCCCATCTCTATGTCTTCTATATATTCTAAAGTATTTAGTGGCCCAAACGATTGAATATTGACTATCTGATCTATCTGTTGCGGTCGCTTAGCAAACTTCGTTTTGAGAGAGCCTGAAGTGAAGTTTGAGCTGCGTCAGCAATTATGCGTGGGATAGTACTCTGATGGGAACATTGACAGTGGCGTGATATTTAGGGTGAATTTTTTATGTCTACCAAAGGGGGATAGTTTGATCTTGACCAATGTCGATGTTATCATCAGGCTTTTTGTTTACAGTATTGGACATGTTTATACTTATGCTTATGCTTGTGTGCTAAGTTATGTTAAAGGGTGGGTGCGACTATGGATATGTCACTCCTCCAACCATTAGAAAAGTGCCTGTCCTCAGGTGTTTAAGTAAGGGTATAGTGTAATATTTTCTTCTTTTACAATTGGTGTATGTTCTATTTTTGTAGGTGTTTTTTTTACTATTGGTTTTTCATATTTTATTATTAAATAGCGGGTATAACTCCGGCCTTGCCCGTGGCACGTATGTTATAAAATCAATGTTCTCAAACAAATTTGAAATGATTTTGAAACTGATCGGACGGTAAACAAATAACTTTCATACAAACGTTTTTCGCCAATTTACCATTGTTGCGAGTGGAATTTCCCAAATCGCTGAAACACGTATTCATTACATTCTTATGTAGAGCTTTGAAAATAAGTTTGAAGCAAATCGGACACAACTTAAAACTTACCCCAAAAAATCTTTAAATCGCATTCCCCCCGAAGAAGTTTGAATTCTGCGAAAAGTGTGAAACACGTATCAAATGATTTTTCTTATAGATCTCTGGAAATGAATTTGAGCGCGAAACGTCACCCACCAAATCTTTGACCTCCATTTCCTCCAAGGAGGAACGGATTTTCGAAAAGTGTGAAACACCCCTTAAATGAATTTGAACAAAGATCTTTGAAAATAAGTTTGAGGCCGATCGGATGGTAAACAAAAAAGTTACATACAAACGTTTTTCGCGATTTTTCCACACTTGCGGGTGGAATTTCCCGAAACCCCGTCTTAACGTGCACCTACATCACATAAGGTAGCTACAGTAAAAATTTCAGCTTCCTAGCTCTTACGGTTTGGGCTGTGCGTTGATCACCAATCAGTCAGTCAGTCAGTCAGTCAGTCAGGACAAACAGTTATATATATATAGAGATTTCTTAGGTATGCTTTTGAACTTATATGTTAGATAAAGTGTTAAGCTTATTAATATGATTACAAATATGGTTATTGTAATTATCTGGAATACATTGTTAAATTTTGTGTGTTCATTTATAATTTGTTTCGTTTGTGCAAACGAAAGTGGTTCTATTTTTATAACATCATTGCTTACATAAATGTTTTGAGTATAATCTAACATGTTTGAAATTGAAATTTCATTAATTTGCAGTGAACAATTAGATTTTAGATTTTTATTAGATTGTTTCCTTCTATTGTTATTTCGCTATTTCTACAATTGTGGTTAAATATAGTTTTTGGTAAATTCCAAGCTAAAATTATATTTGGTTCTACATAGGTGATTTGAAAATTTTTGAAAGTTTTAGTATAACTAGATTCTGATGTTCTTTGGTTTAAAATTCCTGTCATGCATTCATTATTAATTAATTTTTTTGTTTCTTTGCTATAAACTTTTTTGTCTTGTGTAAAATATTTTTCATGAGCTATTTCTGTCAAAATGTTATTATTTTCGTGTGGGCATGGAATTATTTCATATACCGAGTTTTTTATTATTTCTCGAGGAATAAGGGATATTATCAGTATTTCGTTTGTATCTGATTTAAGCCAAATAGAAGTTTTTATATCCAACAATTTCTCTGAATGAACATGCAACAAATAGTCATGTTTTAATAATTTTGGGTTAAAATGCCTAATCTTGTGAGCTGCATTCCCATCTCTGTCTTCTATATATTCTGTAAAGTGTTGTAAGTTAAATATAAGGATATCTTATTTCTTTCCTTTTTCTGTCTCTTGATTTAGTTCGTTCATGACTTCTATTCCTTTGTTTATAGCTTCTATTATGTAATTTAAGTCGTTAACCTGGACGCTGTTTCTGCTTAGCTGCTTATTTTTTGTTAAATTTCTGTTCTGTCTTTCTGGTCTAATGTTCCAAATAAGTATTTGTATACTGTTCCTAGTATGTTTACTAAACCTCTTTTGCTGCGTTTGGCTATTTTTAAGCCGTTTATTTCTCTGTTTAATTTTTCTACTAGATATTGGATTTGTATAAGGTTATTAAATTCTTTAGTTTGTTCAATTAAATTGTTAAAAGTTTCTTCGGTTTTTGTTATGTTAACCGTTAAACAATGGTATTTGTAACCTGTCGGAATGTCTATGGTTCCTGTTTTGAATATGAGATAACCGTTATGAGCTTTAATAGGATTAATTTCAATGCTTTGTACGTTTATATGGTTTATAGTTATTGATTGTAATATTATAATAATTAGTTTAAGCTGGTGCTTGTATGTTCTGGTCGCTGTCTGTTGTTGACCTGTAATTGTTATATATACTTTGACTAGTCTTCTTTTTCTTTTTGAATTTGGTTTTGTAATGTATTATCTTCCTGCCTCTGTTTGTTTCCTCAAAATGTTTATCGTCGATTTGTCTTAGTTCTCCTGTTTTCTTGAACGGGGGTTGTTGTCTTTGATTTAACTAACGGTGAATGTTTGTAGCTTGTGTCAATTTCATAATTTGTTCGTTTTTTGTTGAGGTTATTTATTAGTTTTTCTTAATTAGCTTGAGTGTCATACTCTGGTGTACCTGCGTATATGAATATGTCCGCTGGTGTTCTGTTAGTCGTTTTGTGTTTTGTCTTATGATTGTAAGTGATTATGATTTTGTAAGTTTATTTTCGACGTCTGAGTCGCTGTTAATGATTCTTAATTTTTCGTTAACTGTCTTATGAAATCGTTCTACGTCGGATATGCCGTTTTTAATAGTGGTTATGTTAATAATTACTGCATCTGATTTTAACCATAATTGTAAAGCTGTGCATAAAAAGCTGAGTCTTTGTCTGCCTTTATTTCGATGGGTTTACCCATTTGGTTGAATACTTGTATTATAGCTCGTTTGGTTTCTAACCAGTCTCTACTTTTTATTTCTATTAATGATGCAAATTTTGAATAGATATCAATGCAAGATAAAAATTGTTTATCTCCTATTATGTAAAAATCCATTACATATTTTTCTCGGATATTAGCGATTTCCGGAGTTATTTCAAAAGTTAATTTTGTATCCCTGTGTTCTGTTTTTGCGATGTTGCAAATCTCACATTCGTTTATTAGATTTTGAATTAAATTTTGATAATCTGGGAAATAGTGGGTTTTTTTGAGCCAATTAATAGTTTTTTCAATTCCTGGATGTAATAATTCTTTGTGTTTTTTTAATATTAGTTCCTTGAATTCTGCAAATGTTTGAAGATCTATTAATTTTTTACTAGTTTTCATTGCCTTTGTTAAATTATTCGGGCTAATTATTTCTAAGTAGGCTTCTTGAAAAATTGGAAAATCTGCTTCATTGGGGAAGTATAGTACACTTTTCTTTGTGCATAAATATTCTTTTATTAATTCTTTGGCATGTGCGTTAGTCATGTCTTTGTATGTAATTTTTATGTTGGTTTTATGAAAGTAATTTGTAACTTTTGTTACGTTCTCGGTTCCTTTTTCAAATTCTATTTGCCGATTATAATAATTAAGGGGGTCTTTCTGTTATTTGTAAATGGTTACTGTTATCTTCCTGAGCACTATGTATAGTTGCTCTTGTGCTAATGGTATCTTCGCCTAAAAAGTTTTCGTTTAATTGGATTCTGGACAGAGCATCTGTCACATAGTTTTCTTTTCCTGGGACGTATTTAATTTGGAAATCAAACTCATTTAGCTTGATTTTCGTTGTAATTTCATGTTAGGTCCATTTTGGTTATTTAACCAGACGAGTGGTCTGTGAACACTAAGGATTTGAAATTGTCGACCAAAAATATAGGACCTAAAGTATTTAGTGGCCCAAACGATTGAATATTGACTATCTGATCTATCTGTTGCGGTCGCTTAGCAAACTTCGTTTTGAGAGAGCTTGAGTCAAAATTGAGTGAAGTTTGAGCTGCGTCAGCAATTATGCGTGGGATAGTACTCTGATGGGAACATTTACAGTGGCGTGATATTTAGGGTGAATTGTTTATGTCTACCAAAGGGGGACAGTTTGATCTTGACCAATGTCGATGTTATCATCAGGCTTTTTGTTTACAGGTATTGGACATGTTTATACTTATACTTATGCTTGTGTGCTCAAGTTATGTTAAAGGGTGGGTGCGACTATGGATATGTCACTATATATATAAAAGATCCAAACTATAAGCAGCTTAGTTAAATTTTGTGGGAATTACTTCCAACTTCCAAAAAAGTCGAGTTAAAATTCTTTGTATGTACATACGTATGCACTCGTACACTTCCCCTACCCATCAACCAAAAAGGGTAATTAATTACGTTTCCACAATATATCCGACAAGGTGCTTCACAATATTGTTTCCCAATTAATATTGTTAATTCATGTCCATAGTCCGACACACAAGCATACACCAAGTTCATACGTGCACGTATTTTACATTTTTCAAATACATTTACTACATTTAAGCTATTGTAATATTAAATAAAAATAAATACAAACACCATTTCAAGTTCTCAATTTATGATTTATTTTATAGTGCAACCAAATATATTTGGGCAACCACAAATTACACAAATCCGATAATTAAATCCACAAAATCATATGTACTATGTGTGTCCGCATATAATATTTTTTAGTGCACAATCTGCAACAAAGGGAAAATCACAGCACAAAATATAACTAAAATTGCACTTCTGACCGGCATATGTGCGTATATACATACATACACACACACAAAAAAATTTAACTTTCGAATTACTTGCTTGTAAGCAATTGGACACAATCTCGGAAAATAATTCCTTTTCTGAGACGCACCAACAAAAAACGCAACAAATAAAAATAAAAATAAAGGCCTTATTTATTTATAATAAGAGAACATCTCAAAAAATTTGTCAGCGCTGTGTACTCAGCCACAATAGTGGTTATTTTATGAGTACAACAATAAAGTAAAAATAGACCATCCGTTACCGAATTCAAAGAATAAGTAATATAATAATAAAATTATTGGAAACGATCACCGCAATTTTTTATTATTATTTCCTAAGTTTTTATAAATAATTATAATACATCACATAAGGTAGCTACAGTAAAAATTTCAGCTTCCTAGCTCTTACGGTTTGGGGCTGTGCGTTGATCACCAATCAGTCAGTCAGTCAAATAAATAAATCAGTCGCAGGAATGTAAAATAGTTATATATATAGATAAAGGATTTCTTAGGTATGCTTTTGAACTTATATGTTAGATAAAGTGTTAAACTTATTAATATGATTACAAATATGGTTATTGTAATTATCTGGAATACATTGTTAAATTTTGGGTGTTCATTGAGAATTTGTTTCGTTTTTGTGTAAACGAAAGTGGTTCTATTTTTATAACATCATTGCTTACATAAATGTTTTGAGTATAATCTAACATGTTGTTTGAAATTGAAATTTCATTAATTTGCAGTGAACAATTAAAGAATTTTATTAGATTGTTTCCTTCTATTGTTATTTCGCTATTTCTACAATTGTGGTTTAATATAGTTTTTGGTAAATTCCGGGGCTAAAATTATATTTGGTTTCACATAGGTGATTTGAAAAATTTTTGAAAGTTTTAGTATAACGAGATTCTGATGTTCTTTGGTTTAAAATTCCTGTCATGCATTCATTATTAATTAATTTTTTTGTTTCTTGCTATAAACTTTTTTGTCTTGTGTAAAATATTTTTCATGAGCTATTTCTGTCAAAATGTTATTATTTTCGTCTGGGTATGGAATTATTTCATATACCGAGTTTTTTATTATTTCTCGAGAAATAAGGGATATTATCAGTATTTCGTTTGTATCTGATTTAAGCCAAGTAGAAGTTTTTTATATTCAACAATTTCTCTGAATGAACATGCAACAAATAGTCATGTTTTAATAATTTTGGGTTAAAAATGCCTAATCTTGTGAGCTGCATTCCCATCTCTGTCTTCTATATATTCTGTAAAGTGTTGTAAGTTAAATATAAGGATATCTAATTTCTTTCCTTTTTCTGTCTCTTGATTTAGTTCGCTCATGACTTCTATTCCTTTGTTTATAGCTTCTATTATGTAATTCAAGTCGTTAACCTGGACGCTGTTTCTGCTTAGCTGCTTATTTTTTGTAAAATTATTGTTCTGTCTTTTTGGTCTAATGTTCCAAATAAGTATTTGTATACTGTTCCTACTATGTTTACTAAACCTCTTTTGCTGCGTTTGGCTATTTTTAAGCCGTTCATTTCTCTGTTTAATTTTTCTACTAGGTATTGGATTTGTATAAGGTTATTAAATTCTTTAGTTTGTTCAATTAAATTGTTAAAAGTTTCTTCGGTTTTGTTATGTTAACCGTTAAACAATGGTATTCGTAATCTGTCGGAATGTCTATGGTTCCTGTTTTGAATATGAGATAACCGTTATGGGCTTTAATAGGATTAATTTCAATGCTTTGTGCGTTTATATGGTTTATAGTTATTGATTGTAATATTATAATAATTAGTTTAAGCTGGTGCTTGTATGTTCTGGTCGCTGTCTGTTGTTGACCTGTAATTGTTATATATACTTTGACTAGCTCTTTCTTTTTGAACTTGGTTTTGTAATGTATTATCTTCCTCGCCTCTGTTTGTTTCCTCAAAATGTTTATCGTCGATTTGTCTTAGTTCTCCTGTTTTCTTGAACGGGGTTGTTGTCTTTGATTTAACGTCTAAGTGAATGTTTGTAGCTTGTGGTCAATTTCATAATTTGCTCGTTTTTTGTTGATGTTATTTATTAGTTTTTCTTTATTAGCTTGAGTGTCATACTCTGGTGTACCTGCGTATATGAATATGTCCACTGGTGTTCTGTTAGTCGTTTTGTGTTTTGTCGTATGATTGTAAGTGGATTAAGATTTTGTAAGTTTATTTTCTGTTAATGATTCTTAATTTTTCGTTAACTGTCTTATGAAATCGTTCTGCGTCGGATATGCCGTTTTTTTAATAGTGGTTATGTTAATAATTACTGCTTCTGATTTTAACCATAATTGTAATGGTATCTTCGCCTAAAGAGTTTTCGTTTAATTGGATTCTGGACAGAGCATCTGCCACATAGTTTTCTTTTCCTGGGACGTATTTAATTTGAAAATCAAACTCATTTAGCTTGATTTTCCATCGTTGTAATTTCATGTTAGGTCCATTTTGGTTATTTAACCAGACGAGTGGTCTGTGAACACTAAGGATTTGAAATTGTCGACCAAAAATATAGGACCTAAAGTATTTAGTGGCTCCAAACGATTGAATATTGACTATCTGATCTATCTGTTGCGGTCGCTTAGTAAACTCTCGTTTTGAGACGAGTCAAAATTGAAGTGAAGTTTAGCTGCGTCAGCAATTATGCGTGGGATAGTACTCTGATGGGAACATTGACAGTGGCGTGATATTTAGTGGGTGAATTGTTTATGTCTACCAAAGGGGGACAGTTTGATCTTGACCAATGTCGATGTTATCATCAGGCTTTTTGTTTACAGTATTGGACATGTTTATACTTATACTTATGCTTGTGTGCTAAGTTATGTTAAAGGGTGGGTGCGACTATGGATATGTCACTATATATATAAAAGATCCAAACTATAAGCAGCTTAGTTAAAAATTTTGTGGGAATTACTTCAACTTCAAAAAAATCGAGTTAAAATTCTTTGTATGTACATACGTATGCACTGTCACTCTCCTACCCATCAACCAAAAAGGGTAATTAATTACGTTTCCACAATATATCCGACAAGGTTGCTTCACAATATTGTTTCCCAATTAATATTGTTAATTCATGTCCATAGTCCGACACACAGCATACACCAAGTTCATACGGCACGTATTTTACATTTTTTCAAATACATTTACTACATTTAAGCTATTGTAATATTAAATAAAAATAAATACAAACACCATTTCAAGTTCTCAATTTATGATTTATCGCATAGTGCAACCACAAATTACACAAATCACGATAATTACAATCCACAAAATCATATGTACTATGTGTGTCCGCATATAATATTTTTTAGTGCACAATCTGCAACAAAGGGAAAATCACAGCACAAAATATAACTTAAAATTGCACTCCCGACCGGCATATGTGCGTATATACATACATACACACACACAAAAAATTTAACTTTCGAATTGACTTGCTTGTAAGCAATTGGACACAATCTCGAAAAATAATTCCTTTTCCGAGACGCTCCAACAAAAACGCAATAAATAAAATAAAAATAAAGGCCTTATTTATTTATAATAAGAGAACATCCAAAAAATTTGTCAGCGGTGTGTACTCAGCCACAATAGTGGTTATTTTATGAGTACAACAATAAAGTAAAAATAGGACCATCCGTTACCGAATTCAAAGAATAAGTAATATATAATAAAATTATATGAAACGATCACCGCAATTTTTTTTATTATTATTTCCTAAGTTTTATAAATAATGTATAATACATCACATAAGGTAGCTACAGTAAAAATTTCAGCTTCCTAGCTCTTACGGTTTGGGCTGTGCGTTGATCACCAATCAGTCAGTCAGTCAGTCAGTCAATCAGTCAGGACAAACAGTTATATATATAGATAGAGATTTCTTAGGTATGCTTTTGAACTTATATGTTAGATAAAGTGTTAAACTTATATATGATTACAATCTATGGTTATTGTAATTATCTGGAATACATTGTTAAATTTTGGGTGTTCATTTATAATTTGTTTCGTTTGTGCAAACGAAAGTGGTTCTATTTTTATAACATCATGTATTTACATAAATGTTTTGAGTATAATCTAACATGTTGTGTTAAATTGAAATTTCAGTTAATTTGCAGTGAACAATTAAAATTTTATTAGATTGTTTCCTTCTATTGTTATTTCGCTATTACTACAATTGTGGTTTAATATAGTTTTTGGTAAATTCCAAGCTAAAATTATATTTGGTTCTACATAGGTGATTTGAAAATTTTTGAAAGTTTTAGTATAACTAGATTCTGATGTTCTTTGGTTTAAAATTCCTGTCATGCATTCATTATTAATTAATTTTTTTGTTTCTTTGCTATAAACTTTTTTGTCTTGTGTAAAAATATTTTTCATGAGCTATTTCTGTCAAAATGTTATTATTTTCGTCTGGGTATGGAATTATTTCATATACCGAGTTTTTTATTATTTCGAGGAATAAGGGATATTATCAGTATTTCGTTTGTATCTGATTTAAGCCAAGTAGAAGTTTTTATATTCAACAATTTCTCTGAATGAACATGCAACAAATAGTCATGTTTTAATAATTTTGGGTTAAAAATGCCTAATCTTGTGAGCTGCATTCCCATCTCTGTCTTCTATATATTCTGTAAAGTGTTGTAAGTTAAATATAAGGATATCTAATTTCTTTCCTTTTTCTGTCTCTTGATTTAGTTCGCTCATGACTTCTATTCCTTTGTTTATAGCTTCTATTATGTAATTCAAGTCGTTAACCTGGACGCTGTTTCTGCTTAGCTGCTTATTTTTTGTAAAATTATTGTTCTGTCTTTTGGTCTAATGTTCCAAATAAGTATTTGTATACTGTTCCTACTATGTTTACTAAACCTCTTTTGCTGCGTTTGGCTATTTTTAAGCCCGTTCATTTCTCTGCTTAATTTTTCTACTAGGTATTGGATTTGTATAAGGTTATTAAATTCTTTAGTTTGTTCAATTAAATTGTTAAAAGTTTCTTCGGTTTTTGTTATGTTAACCGTTAAACAATGGTATTCGTAATCTGTCGGATTGTCTATGGTTCCTGTTTTGAATATGAGATAACCGTTATGGGCTTTAATAGGATTAATTACAATGCTTTGTGCGTTTATATGGTTTATAGTTATTGATTGTAATATTATAATAATTAGTTTAAGCTGGTGCTTGTATGTTCTGGTCGCTGTCTGTTGTTGACCTGTAATTGTTATATTTACTTTGACTAGTCTTCTTTTTCTTTTTGAATTTGGTTTTGTAATGTATTATCTTCCTGCCTCTGTTTGTTTCCTCAAAATGTTTATCGTCGATTTGTCTTAGTTCTCCTGTTTTCTTGAACGGGGTTGTTGTCTTTGATTTAACTAACGGTGAATGTTTGTAGCTTGTGTCAATTTCATAATTTGTTCGTTTTTTGTTGAGGTTATTTATTAGTTTTTCTTTATTAGCTTGAGTGTCATACTCTGGTGTACCTGCGTATATGAATATGTCCGCTGGTGTTCTGTTAGTCGTTTTTGTGTTTTGTCGTATGATTGTAAGTGATTATGATTTTGTAAGTTTATTTTCTGTTAATGATTCTTAATTTTTCGTTAACTGTCTCATGAAATCGTTCTGCGTCGGATATGCCGTTTTTAATAGTGGTTATGTTAATAATTACTGCTTCTAATTTTAACCATAATTGTAAAGCTGTGCACATAAAAGCTGAGTCTTTGTCTGCCTTTATTTCGATGGGTTTACCCATTTGGTTGAATACTTGTATTATAGCTCGTTTGGTTTCTAACCAGTCTCTACTTTTGTTTCTATTAATGTTGCAAATTTTGAATAGATATCAATGCAAGATAAAAATTGTTTATCTCCTATTATGTAAAAATCCATTACATATTTTTCTCGGATATTAGCGATTTCGAGTTATTTCAAAAGTTAATTTTGTATCCCTGTGTTCTGTTTTTGCGATGTTGCAAATCTCACATTCGTTTATTAGATTTTGAATTAAATTTTGATAATCTGGGAAATAGTGGGTTTCTTTGAGCCAATTAATAGTTTTTCCAATTCCTGGATGTAATAATTCTTTGTGTTTTTTTAATATTAGTTCCTTGAATTCTGCAAATGTTTGAAGATCTATTAATTTTTTACTAGTTTTCATTGCCTTTGTTAAATTATTCGGGCTTATTATTTCTAAGTAGGCTTCTTGAAAAATTGGAAAATCTGCTTCATTGGGGAAGTATAGTACACTTTTCTTTGTGCATAAATATTCTTTTATTAATTCTTTGGCATGTGCGTTAGTCATGTCTTTGTATGTAATTTTTATGTTGGTTTTATGAAAGTAATTTGTAACTTTTGTTACGTTCTCGGTTCCTTTTTCAAATTCTATTTTCCGATTATAATAATTAAGGGGTCTTTCTGTTATTTGTAAATGGTTACTGTTATCTTCCTGAGCACTATGTATAGTTGCTCTTGTGCTAATGGTATCTTCGCCTAAAAAGTTTTCGTTTAATTGGATTCTGGACAGAGCATCTGCCACATAGTTTTCTTTTCCTGGGACGTATTTAATTTGGAAATCAAACTCATTTAGCTTGATTTTCCATCGTTGTAATTTCATGTTAGGTCCATTTTGGTTATTTAACCAGACGAGTGGTCTGTGAACACTAAGGATTTGAAATTGTCGACCAAAAATATAGGACCTAAAGTATTTAGTGGCCCAAACGATTGAATATTGACTATCTGATCTATCTGTTGCGGTCGCTTAGCAAACTTCGTTTTGAGAGAGCTTGAGTCAAAATTGAGTGAAGTTTGAGCAGCGTCAGCAATTATGCGTGGGATAGTACTCTGATGGGAACATTGACAGTGGCGTGATATTTAGGGTGAATTGTTTATGTCTACCAAAGGGGGACAGTTTGATCTTGACCAATGTCGATTTTATCATCAGGCTTTTTGTTTACAGTATTGGACATGTTTATACTTATACTTATGCTTGTGAGCTAAGTTATGTTAAAGAGGTGGGTGCGACTATGGATATGTCACTATATATATAAAAGATCCAAACTATAAGCAGCTTAGTTAAATTTTGTGGGAATTACTTCCAACTTCAAAAAAATCGAGTTAAAATTCTTTGTATGTACATACGTATGCACTCGTACACTCTCCTACCCATCAACCAAAAAGGGTAATTAATTACGTTTCCACAATATATCCGACAAGGTGCTTCACAATATTGTTTCCCAATTAATATTGTTAATTCATGTCCATAGTCCGACACACAAGCATACACCAAGTTCATACGGCACGTATTTTACATTTTTCAAATACATTTACTACATTTAAGCTATTGTAATATTAAATAAAAATAAATACAAACACCATTTCAAGGTTTCAATTTATGATTTATCGCATAGTGCAACCAAATATATTTGGGAAACCACAAATTACACAAATCCGATAATTAAATCCACAAAATCATATGTACTATGTGTGTCCGCACATAATATTTTTTAGTGCAACAAAGAGAAAATCACAGCACAAAATATAACTAAAATTGCACTCCCGACCGGCATATGTGCGTATATACATACATACACTCACACAAAAAATTTAACTTTCGAATTACTTGCTTGTAAGCAATTGAACACAATCTCGAAAAATAATTCCTTTTCCGAGACGCACCAACAAAAACGCAACAAATAAAATAACAATAAAGGCCGTATTTATTTACAATAAGAGAACATCCAAAACATTTGTCAGCGGTGTGAACTCAGCCACAATAGTGGTTATTTTATGAGTACAACAATAAAGTAAAAATAGACCATCCGTTACCGAATTCAAAGAATAAGTAATATAATAATAAAATTATTGGAAACGATCACCTGCAATTTTTTATTGTTATTTCCTTTAGTTTTTATAAATAATTATATTATTTAAATTTATAATATCGAATTAAAATCGATTACTTATTTGTATCGGCATTCCAGAGTTTTTTTCCGATTTAAGTATCGCAACCTCTACTACTAGGAGCAAGCACCCCTATTTTTTTTGTACCCAATCGCTTCTGCCTAGTATGCCAACTGGCAAAGTTGAGGAAACAAAACACAAATTAGAAGATCCGTCCGGAAGCACCTCCAAGAGCTTCTCCCCTCCTGCTTCACCTTAAGGTCCAAAGGGGAATATCGTCACGGACTAAAAGCGAGTCATCCGTGTCCAAGGGGAATTGCCAAGGCACCTCTTAGTTCGAGGTCAAGTCGACTGATAAAAATCAGTCTCCCGCCGTCCAAGGTCAAAAGCGAAGCATCCCTGACCACCGCAGTCGGACGCGCTAAGGCAACTGTCAGCACCAAAACGGACCAAAATATGACAGACGCAGCCTTGAATCAAGTTTATCGCTGTAACTGATAAGCTTAGTCAGTTCGAGGCAAAAATAAACACTCGTTGAGAGTTCTGCTTGCATAGCATATAGGCTTATGCTCTTGCGAAAGGACGGCCCCTAATGCCATATTACTCGCGTCTGTAGTTAATGAAAATGGTTTTTCGAAATTAGGGTATATTAAAATTGGGTCGGATGTTATGAGTACTTTTAGCTTTTCAAACGCTGATTCGTAGTCTTTGTCATTTATATTGATCTTTGCTCCTTTTTTTAATTTAAGTGTTAATGGTTTTACTATATTAGCGAAATTTGGTATAAATTTCCTATAGAAACCACTTAATCCTAGAAATGATTTAATTTCTTTTGGGGTTTTTGGAATTGGGAATTTGACAATTGCTTCTATTTTGTTGGGATTTCGTTTTATACCCTCAGTTGTGATGATGTGACCGAGAAATTCAGTTTCTTTTCTCATGAACTCGCGTTTATCCAACTGTAGTTTTAAGTTAGCTTCTCTAAGCTTTTCAAATACTTTTTGTAGCGACAATATGTGTTCCTCCAATGAAGTGGAAAAAATTATAATGTCGTCTAAGTAGACCAGACAATCCTTAAAAATTAAATCTTCTAAGAGATTGTTCATACAACGTTGGAACGTTGCAGGTGCATTCTTAAGACCAAATGGCATGCGAGTGTACTCGTAATGGCCATGTTTAGTCGAAAATGCGGTCTTGGGTATTGAACCAGGATCCATTTGAATTTGGTGGAAGCCTTTGGCTAGATCAATGGTTGTAAAATATTGACATTTTCCAAGTTTGTCTAATATTTCATCCATGATCGGGATAGGGTATTTATCATTAATAGTTAGTTCATTGAGATTGCGGTAATCTATGACTAATCGGAATTTATGCTTTCCAGATGCATCGTTTTTTTCTTTGGAACGATTATTACTGGTGAGCAGTAAGGGGATTTGGATTTGCGTATGATATTTTGTTTTATCATATCGCTTATTTGTTTATTTACTTCCTCATCGTATATTTGTGGATATTTATATGGACGCTTGTAAATTGGGTCCTCATGTTTTGTTAGAATTTTGTGTTTAATTGTACTAGTGAAAGTCAAATTGTCACCTTCATGGTACTGGATATCACGAAATTTATGTAAAACATTTTTAATGTTTTCTTTTTCTTCTGAATTTAGGTGCTCTAGCCTAAACTCATTGTTTTCTGTTAATTCGTTATTAATAGCGAAGTTAAATGGTCTGTCCTCTTTTGAGGGTGGATCAAGGCACTCTTGTGCGGTCATGTCCTCTTCGACCTCTTCGTCATTATATCTAAAACAAAAGTTTAACTCTCCTAAGGTTACGGATCCTTGTGCATAGTCAATTTTTGCTTGACATGCTTCAAGGTATTCTCTCGCAATCAGAACATCATAATGCTCTGAAAAGTCGTGAATATAGAATTTTTGATTACTCGGACAAATTTTGCTTTCTCCTAATCTTATGCTTTGTTTTAATTCAATAACACCATTAATGGTGTGAACCTTAAGTGTTTCGTTGTATATTGGAAAATTTAAGCAGTTTGTTTTCATTAGGTTTATAGTTGAACCTGTGTCAATGACACATTTTAGAGCTTCGTCATTCATAATCAATTTTATGAATGGATTTCTTCTGTTTGTTCCGAGGCTTGCTGATGAAAATTTTCAGATGTGTCCATTTTCATCTGCCCACTGTTGCTATCTCTTTGACGTTTAGTCGGAGGGTTTGGCGCATTGAAGCGTGAATGGGGCTGATTTTGATAGTTTAAAGGGTTTTGGGTTCTACCTTGATTTAATTTCTGTTGGAACTCGTGGTGAGCCTTTTGATTGTCTTCGGAATTAGTATGCTGTTTATTTTGTACATGATAACTCTAATTCGTGTTGGAATAGCCACTTGAACTGGTGGCTGGGTTGACATTTTGCTGATAATTTCCCGTGTTCCTACGATTGTTATTTAGATTTCCATGAACGTTATTAGTTTTGGGTCTATCAGTTACGCTATTTTCGTATAATCCTTCTCTTTGCGCTACTTGTTTAAGTTTCTGTGTCAACGTTATGTCGTATCTGGCTAACATCATGAAAAGCCTATCGGGTAATTTTTTTGTAATTACATCTTTAATTGTGTTATTCATAGCATTTGTATAAAGTGTCGTATTGCTAGGTATATTTTCTAAAGCTTACTTGTATAATAAAACGTAAGATTTATTTTCGAGATCCTCGATGAACTTACGGACGTTTCCCTAGTAATTCGTGTTGTATAGGCGTCGGAGGAGTTCTTCAAATGGTGTTTGTACTTTGTATTCTTCAATAAGTGCGTTCCTCAACTCCTGCCAAGTGTTGGCTGCTGTCCTTTGTGAAACTCTCTGTGCATCTCCAGCAACTTGCAACTCGATGGCTCCGTATAGGATGCTGTGTTGTCTGACATCTCGGGTTGGATAAAGATGTAGGATATAATCGATCCTTTTAATAAAAGCATTGAGATTTTCTGTTGATCCGTCAAAACTTGGCACCTGTTTAAGTTGTGAAAGGGCCTGGTTGAGGTGTTGTTATGATAATTCCATCGTCATAATCTTAGTGTAATACACTTTTTGGTGTTTTTTTTTTCTTGAGTTTGTGGTTCTTTGAACTTATTTAGTTCTTTGACTTTTCACTTTTATTTTTAATTTAGTTTATAGTTTGTGATTAATTATTATTGTTTTAATGTTTTTTTTTTTTTGTGTGTGTTTTATTGATAAGACCCAGTAATAACGTATTGCAGGGATCAAAAGATATGCAAAGCCAGTCGTTATTAACTGTAGTAGTTTTATTGCCCGAAGGGTCAATGTTATTAGAGTACTAATGACTCGAAGGTTCTTGTGCGGATACGTATTCGAGGAAACGTTTGTTTCACACCGACAACAGTTTCGGTCGCGATTGTGCTTTAGATCTAGGAATTAATTATCCTTTAGCGATCTTTACTTTTTCCCGACGTATCCTACCGGCTGCGCCAATTAAGTTTTACACGTTTAGTTACTTTAAAAAAATATATTTCAATTCTTTATTTTCATTAACGGCTACTTCTTATAATGAGTACATTCAGATTTGCCTCCCGAATATTGACTATCTGATCTATCTGTTGCGGTCGCTTAGCAAACTTCGTTTTGAGAGAGCTTGAGTCAAAATTGAGTGAAGTTTGAGCTGCGTCAGCAATTATGCGTGGGATAGTACTCTGATGGGAACATTGACAGTGGCGTGATATTTAGGGTGAATTGTTTATGTCTACCAAAGGGGGACAGTTTGATCTTGACCAATGTCGATGTTATCATCAGGCTTTTTGTTTACAGTATTGGACATGTTTTAACTTATACTTATGCTTGTGTGCTAAGTTATGTTAAAGGGTGGGTGCGACTATGGATATGTCACTATATATATAAAAGATAAACTATAAGCA
The DNA here is from genome assembly GCA_035045885.1 of Drosophila borealis. Classification (NCBI taxonomy): domain Eukaryota; kingdom Metazoa; phylum Arthropoda; class Insecta; order Diptera; family Drosophilidae; genus Drosophila; species Drosophila borealis. The sequence goes on along the minus strand of JAWNOR010000235.1, from coordinate 18,259 downwards.
GCTTAGTTAAAGTTTGTGGGAATTACTTCCAACTTCAAAAAAATCGTGTTAAAATTCTTTGTATGTACATACGTATGCACTCGTACACTCTCCTACCCATCAACCAAAAAGGGTAATTAATTACGTTTCCACAATATATCCGACAAGGTGCTTCACAATATTGTTTCCCAATTAATATTGTTAATTCATGTCCATAGTCCGACACACAAGCATACACCAAGTTCATACGGCACGTATTTTACATTTTTCAAATACATATACTACATTTAAGCTATTGTAATATTAAATAAAAATAAATACAAACACCATTTCAAGTTCTCAATTTATGATTTATCGCATAGTGCAACCAAATATATTTGGGCAACCACAAATTACACAAATCCGATAATTAAATCCACAAAATCATATGTACTATGTGTGTCCGCATATAATATTTTTTAGTGCAACAAAGAGAAAATCACAGCACAAAATATAACTAAAATTGCACTCCCGTCCGGCATATGTGCGTATATACATACATACACTCACACAAAAAATTTAACTTTCGAATTACTTGCTTGTAAGCAATTGAACACAATCTCGAAAAATAATTCCTTTTCCGAGACGCACCAACAAAAACGCAACAAATAAAATAACAATAAAGGCCGTATTTATTTACAATAAGAGAACATCCAAAACATTTGTCAGCGGTGTGAACTCAGCCACAATAGTGGTTATTTTATGAGTACAACAATAAAGTAAAAATAGACCATCCGTTACCGAATTCAAAGAATAAGTAATATAATAATAAAATTATTGGAAACGATCACCGCAATTTTTTATTGTTATTTCCTTAGTTTTTATAAATAATTATATTATTTAAATTTATAATATCGAATTAAAATCGATTACTTATTTGTATCGGCATTCCAGAGTTTTTTTCCGATTCAAGTATCGCAACCTCTACTACTAGGAGCAAGCACCCCTATTTTTTTGTACACAATCGCTTCTGCCTAGTATGCCAACTGGCAAAGTTGAGGAAACAAAACACAAATTAGAAGTTCCGTCCGCAAGCACCTCCAGAGCTTCTCCCCCCTGCTTCACCTTAAGGTCCAAGGGAATATCGTCACGGACTAAAAGCGAGTCATCCGTGTCCAATGGGAATTGCCAAGGCACCTCTTAGTTCGAGGTCAAGTCGACTGATAAAAATCAGTCTCCCGCCGTCCAAGGTCAAAAGTGAAGCATCCCTGACCACCGCAGTCGGACGCGCTAAGGCAACTGTCAGCACCAAAACGGACCAAAATATGACAGACGCAGCCTTGAATCAAGTTTATCGCTGTAACTGATAAGCTTAGTCAGTTCGAGGCAAAAATAAACACTCGTTGAGAGTTCTGCTTGCATAGCATATAGGCTTATGCTCTTGCGAAAGGACGGCTCCTAATGCCATATTACTCGCGTCTGTAGTTAATGAAAATGGTTTTTCGAAATTAGGGTATATTAAAATTGGGTCGGATGTTATGAGTACTTTTAGCTTTTCAAACGCTGATTCGTAGTCTTTGTCATTTATATTGATCTTTGCTCCTTTTTTTAATTTAAGTGTTAATGGTTTTACTATATTAGCGAAATTTGGTATAAATTTCCTATAGAAACCACTTAATCCTAGAAATGATTTAATTTCTTTTGGGGTTTTTGGAATTGGGAATTTGACAATTGCTTCTATTTTGTTGGGATTTCGTTTTATACCCTCAGTTGTGATGATGTAACCGAGAAATTCAGTTTCTTTTCTCATGAGCTCGCATTTATCCAACTGTAGTTTTAAGTTAGCTTCTCTAAGCTTTTCAAATACTTTTTGTAGCAGCAATATGTGTTCCTCCAATGAAGTGGAAAAAATTATAATGTCGTCTAAGTAGACCAGACAATCCTTAAAAATTAAATCTTCTAAGAGATTGTTCATACAACGTTGGAACGTTGCAGGTGCATTCTTAAGACCAAATGGCATGCGAGTGTACTCGTAATGGCCATGTTTAGTCGAAAATGCGGTCTTGGGTATTGAACCAGGATCCATTTGAATTTGGTGGAAGCCTTTGGCTAGATCAATGGTTGTAAAATATTGACATTTTCCAAGTTTGTCTAATATTTCATCCATGATCGGGATAGGGTATTTATCATTAATAGTTAGTTCATTGAGATTGCGGTAATCTATGACTAATCGGAATTTTTGCTTTCCAGATGCATCGTTTTTCTTTGGAACGATTATTACTGGTGAGCAGTAAGGGGATTTGGATTTGCGTATGATATTTTGTTTTATCATATCGCTTATTTGTTTATTTACTTCCTCATCGTATATTTGTGGATATATATATGGACGCTTGTAAATTGGGTCCTCATGTTTTGTTAGAATTTTGTGTTTAATTGTACTAGTGAAAGTCAAATTGTCACCTTCATGGTACTGGATATCACGAAATTTATGTAAAACATTTTTAATGTTTTCTTTTTCTTCTGAATTTAGGTGCTCTAGCCTAAACTCATTGTTTTCTGTTAATTCGTTATTAATAGCGAAGTTAAATGGTCTGTCCTCTTTTGAGGGTGGCTCAAGGCACTCTTGTGCGGTCATGTCCTCTTCGACCTCTAAAACAAAAGTTTAACTCTCCTAAGGTTACGGATACTTGTGCATAGTCAATTTTTGCTTGACATGCTTCAAGGTATTCTTCTCCCAATCAGAACATCATAATGCTCTGAAAAGTCGTGAATATAGAATTTTTGATTACTCGGACAAATTTTGCTTTCTCCTAATCTTATGCTTTGTTTTAATTCAATAACACCATTAATGGTGTGAACCTTAAGTGTTTCGTTGTATATTGGAAAATTTAAGCAGTTTGTTTTCATTAGGTTTATAGTTGAACCTGTGTCAATGACACATTTTAGAGCTTCGTCATTCATAATCAATTTTATGAATGGATTTCTTCTGTTTGTTCCGAGGCTTGCTGATGAAAATTTTCAGATGTGTCCATTTTCATCTGCCCACTGTTGCTATCTCTTTGACGTTTAGTCGGAGGGTTTGGCGCATTGAAGCGTGAATGGGGCTGATTTTGATAGTTTAAAGGGTTTTGGGTTCTACCTTGATTTAATTTCTGTTGGAACTCGTGGTGAGCCTTTTGATTGTCTTCGGAATTAGTATGCTGTTTATTTTGTACATGATAACTCTAATTCGTGTTGGAATAGCCACTTGAACTGGTGGCTGGGTTGACATTTTGCTGATAATTTCCCGTGTTCCTACGATTGTTATTTAGATTTCCATGAACGTTATTAGTTTTGGGTCTATCAGTTACGCTATTTTCGTATAATCCTTCTCTTTGCGCTACTTGTTTAAGTTTCTGTGTCAACGTTATGTCGTATCTGGCTAACATCATGAAAAGCCTATCGGGTAATTTTTTTGTAATTACATCTTTAATTGTGTTATTCATAGCATTTGTATAAAGTGTCGTATTGCTAGGTATATTTTCTAAAGCTTACTTGTTTAATATAACGTAAGATTTATTTTCGAGATCCTCGATGAACTTACGGACGTTTCCCTGGTAATTCGTGTTGTATAGGCGTCGGAGGAGTTCTTCAAATGGTGTTTGTACTTTGTATTCTTCAATAAGTGCGTTCCTCAACTCCTGCCAAGTGTTGGCTGCTGTCCTTTGTGAAACTCTCTGTGCATCTCCAGCAACTTGCAATTCGATGGCTCCGTATAGGATGCTGTGTTGTCTAACATCTCGGGTTGGATAAAGATGTAGGATATAATCGATCCTTTTAATAAAAGCATTGAGATTTTCTGTTGATCCGTCAAAACTTGGCACCTGTCTAAGTTGTGAAAGGGCCTGGTTGAGGTGTTGTTATGATAATTCCATCGTCATAATCTTAGTGTAATACACTTTTTGGTGCTTTTTTTTTCTTGAGTTTGTGGTTCTTTGAACTTATTTAATTCTTTGATTTTTCACTTGTATTTTTAATTTAGTTTATAGTTTGTGATTAATTATTATTGTTTTAATGTTTTTTTTTGTGTGTGTCTTATTGATAAGACCCAGTAATAACGTATTGCAGGGATCAAAGATATGCAAAGCCAGTCGTTATTAACTGTAGTAGTTTCATTGCCGAAGGGTCAATGTTAGAGTACTAATGACTCGAAGGTTCTTGTGCGGATACGTATTCGAGGAAACGTTTGTTACACACCGACAACAGTTTCGGTCGCGATTGTGCTTTAGATCTAGGAATTAATTATCCTTTAGCGATCTTTACTTTTTCCCGACGTATCCTACCGGCTGCGCCAATTAAGTTTTACACGTTTAGTTACTTTAAAAAAATATATTTCAATTCTTTATTTTCATTAACGGCTACTTTTTATAATGAGTACATTCAGATTTGCCTCCCGAATATTGACTATCTGATCTATCTGTTGCGGTCGCTTAGCAAACTTCGTTTTGAGAGAGCTTGAGTCAAAATTGAGTGAAGTTTGAGCTGCGTCAGCAATTATGCGTGGAGTAGTACTCTGATGGGAACATTGACAGTGGCGTGATATTTAGGGTGAATTGTTTATGTCTACCAAAGGGGGACAGTTTGATCTTGACCAATGTCGATGTTATCATCAGGCTTTTTGTTTACAGTATTGGACATGTTTATACTTATACTTATGCTTGTGTGTAATGTTAAAGGGTGGGTGCGACTATGGATATGTCACTATATATATAAAAGATCCAAACTATAAGCAGCTTAGTTAAATTTTGTGGGAATTACTTTCAACTTCAAAAAAATCGAGTTAAAATTCTTTGTATGTACCTACGTATGCACTCGTACACTCTCCTACCCATCAACCAAAAAGGGTAATTAATTACGTTTCCACAATATATCCGACAAGGTGCTTCACAATATTGTTTCCCAATTAATATTGTTAATTCATGTCCATAGTCCGACACACAAGCATACACCAAGTTCATACGGCACGTATTTTACATTTTTCAAATACATATACTAAATTTAAGCTATTGTAATATTAAATAAAAATAAATACAAACACCATTTCAAGTTCTCAATTTATGATTTATCGCATAGTGCAACCACAAATTACACAAATCCGATAATTAAATCCACAAAATCATATGTACTATGTGTGTCCGCATATAATATTTTTTAGTGCACAATCTGCAACAAAGGGAAAATCACAGCACAAAATATAACTAAAATTGCACTCCCGACCGGCATATGTGCGTATATACATACATACACACACACAAAAAATTTAACTTTCGAATTACTTGCTTGTAAGCAATTGAACACAATCTCGAAAAATAATTCCTTTTCCGAGACGCACCAACAAAAACGAAACAAATAAAATAACAATAAAGGCCGTATTTATTTACAATAAGAGAACATCCAAAACATTTGTCAGCGGTGTGAACTCAGCCACAATAGTGGTTATTTTATGAGTACAACAATAAAGTAAAAATAGACCATCCGTTACCGAATTCAAAGAATAAGTAATATAATAATAAAATTATTGGAAACGATCACCGCAATTTTTTATTGTTATTTCCTTAGTTTTTATAAATAATTATATTATTTAAATTTATAATATCGAATTAAAATCGATTACTTATTTGTATCGGCATTCCAGAGTTTTTTTCCGATTTAAGTATCGCAACCTCTACTACTAGGAGCAAGCACCCCTATATTTTTTGTACCCAATCGCTTCTGCCTAGTATGCCAACTGGCAAAGTTGAGGAAACAAAACACAAATTAGAAGTTCCGTCCGCAAGCACCTCCAGAGCTTCTCCCCCCCTGCTTCACCTTAAGGTCCAAAGGGGAATATCGTCACGGACTAAAAGCGAGTCATCCGTGTCCAATGGGAATTGCCAAGGCACCTCTTAGTTCGAGGTCAAGTCGACTGATAAAAATCAGTCTCCCGCCGTCCAAGGTCAAAAGCGAAGCATCCCTGACCACCGCAGTCGGACGCGCTAAGGCAACTGTCAGCACCAAAACGGACCAAAAATATGACAGACGCAGCCTTGAATCAAGTTTATCGCTGTAACTGATAAGCTTAGTCAGTTCGAGGCAAAAATAAACACTCGTTGAGAGTTCTGCTTGCATAGCATATAGGCTTATGCTCTTGCGAAAGGACGGCTCCTAATGCCATATTACTCGCGTCTGTAGTTAATGAAAATGGTTTTTCGAAATTAGGGTATATTAAAATTGGGTCGGATGTTATGAGTACTTTTAGCTTTTTAAACGCTGATTCGTAGTCTTTGTCATTTATATTGATCTTTGCTCCTTTTTTTAATTAAAGTGTTAATGGTTTTACTGTATTAGCGAAATTTGGTATAAATTTCCTATAGAAACCACTTAATCCTAGAAATGATTTAATTTCTTTTGGGGTTTTTGGAATTGGGAATTTGACAATTGCTTCTATTTTGTTGGGATTTCGTTTTATACCCTCAGTTGTGATGATGTGACCGAGAAATTCAGTTTCTTTTCTCATGAACTCGCGTTTATCCAACTGTAGTTTTAAGTTAGCTTCTCTAAGCTTTTCAAATACTTTTTGTAGCGACAATATGTGTTCTTCCAATGAAGTGGAAAAAATTATAATGTCGTCTAAGTAGACCAGACAATCCTTAAAAATTAAATCTTCTAAGAGATTGTTCATACAACGTTGGAACGTTGCAGGTGCATTCTTAAGACCAAATGGCATGCGAGTGTACTCGTAATGGCCATGTTTAGTCGAAAATGCGGTCTTGGGTATTGAACCAGGATCTATTTGAATTTGGTGGAAGCCTTTGGCTAGATCAATGGTTGTAAAATATTGACATTTTCCGAGTTTGTCTAATATTTCATCCATGATCGGGATAGGGTATTTATCATTAATAGTTAGTTCATTGAGATTGCGGTAATCTGTGACTAATCGGAATTTTTGCTTTCCAGATGCATCGTTTTTCTTTGGAACGATTATTACTGGTGAGCAGTAAGGGGATTTGGATTTGCGTATATTTTGTTTTATCATATCGCTTATTTGTTTATTTACTTCCTCATCGTATATTTGTGGATATTTATATGACGCTTGTAAATTGGGTCCTCATGTTTTGTTAGAATTTTGTGTTTAATTGTACTAGTGAAAGTCAAATTGTCACCTTCATGGTACTGGATATCACGAAATTTATGTAAAACATTTTTAATTTTTCTTTTTCTTCTGAATTTAGGTGCTCTAGCCCAAACTCATTGTTTTCTGTTAATTCGTTATTAATAGCGAAGTTAAATGGTCTGTCCTCTTTTGAGGGTGGCTCAAGGCACTCTTGTGCGGTCATGTCCTCTTCGACCTCTTCGTCATTATATCTAAAACAAAAGTTTAACTCTCCTAAGGTTACGGATCCTTGTGCAGTCAATTTTTGCTTGACATGCTTCAAGGTATTCTCTCCCAATCAGAACATCATAATGCTCTGAAAAGTCGTGAATATAGAATTTTTGATTACTCGGACAAATTTTGCTTTCTCCTAATCTTATGCTATGTTTTAATTCAATAACACCATTAATGGTGTGAACCTTAAGTGTTTCGTTGTATATTGGAAAATTTAAGCAGTTTGTTTTCATTAGGTTTATAGTTGAACCTGTGTCAATGACACATTTTAGAGCTTCGTCATTCATAATCAATTTTATGAATGGATTTCTTCTGTTTGTTCCGAGGCTTGCTGATGAAAATTTTCAGATGTGTCCATTTTCATCTGCCCACTGTTGCTATCTCTTTGACGTTTAGTCGGAGGGTTTGGCGCATTGAAGCGTGAATGGGGCTGATTTTGATAGTTTAAAGGGTTTTGGGTTCTACCTTGATTTAATTTCTGTTGGAACTCGTGGTGAGCCTTTTGATTGTCTTCGGAATTAGTATGCTGTTTATTTTGTACATGATAACTCTAATTCGTGTTGGAATAGCCACTTGAACTGGTGGCTGGGTTGACATTTTGCTGATAATTTCCCGTGTTCCTACGATTGTTATTTAGATTTCCATGAACGTTATTAGTTTTGGGTCTATCAGTTACGCTATTTTCGTATAATCCTTCTCTTTGCGCTACTTGTTTAAGTTTCTGTGTCAACGTTATGTCGTATCTGGCTAACATCATGAAAAGCCTATCGGGTAATTTTTTTGTAATTACATCTTTAATTGTGTTATTCATAGCATTTGTATAAAGTGTCGTATTGCTAGATATATTTTCTAAAGCTTACTTGTTTAATATAACGTAAGATTTATTTTCGAGATCCTCGATGAACTTACGGACGTTTCCCTGGTAATTCGTGTTGTATAGGCGTCGGAGGAGTTCTTCAAATGGTGTTTGTACTTTGTATTCTTCAATAAGTGCGTTCCTCAACTCCTGCCAAGTGTTGGCTGCTGTCCTTTGTGAAACTCTCTGTGCATCTCCAGCAACTTGCAATTCGATGGCTCCGTATAGGATGCTGTGTTGTCTAACATCTCGGGTTGGATAAAGATGTAGGATATAATCGATCCTTTTAATAAAAGCATTGAGATTTTCTGTTGATCCGTCAAAACTTGGCACCTGTCTAAGTTGTGAAAGGGCCTGGTTGAGGTGTTGTTATGATAATTCCATCGTCATAATCTTAGTGTAATACACTTTTTGGTGTTTTTTTTTCCTTGAGTTTGTGGTTCTTTGAACTTATTTAGTTCTTTGACTTTTCACTTTTATTTTAATTTAGTTTATAGTTTGTGATTAATTATTATTGTTTTAATGTTTTTTTTTTTTGTGTGTGTCTTATTGATAAGACCCAGTAATAACGTATTGCAAGGATCAAAAGATATGCAAAGCCAGTCGTTATTAACTGTAGTAGTTTTATTGCCCGAAGGGTCAATGTTATTAGAGTACTAATGACTCGAAGGTTCTTGTGCGGATACGTATTCGAGGAAACGTTTGTTACACACCGACAACAGTTTCGGTCGCGATTGTGCTTTAGATCTAGGAATTAATTATCCTTTAGCGATCTTTACTTTTTCCCGACGTATCCTACCGGCTGCGCCAATTAAGTTTTACACGTTTAGTTACTTAAAAAAAATATATTTAAATTCTTTATTTTTATTAACGGCTACTTCTTATAATGAGTACATTCAGATTTGCCTCCCGAATATTGACTATCTGATCTATCTGTTGCGGTCGCTTAGCAAACTTCGTTTTGAAGAGCTTGAGTCAAAATTGAGTGAAGTTTGAGCTGCGTCAGCAATTATGCGTGGGATAGTACTCTGATGGGAACATTGACAGTGGCGTGATATTTAGGGTGAATTGATAGTTTAAAGGGTTTTGGGTTCTACCTTGATTTAATTTCTGTTGGAACTCGTGGTGAGCCCTTTGATTGTCTTCGGAATTAGTATGCTGTTTATTTTGTACATGATAACTCTAATTCGTGTTGGAATAGCCACTTGAACTGGTGGCTGGGTTGATATTTTGCTGATAATTTCCCGTGTTCCTACGATTGTTATTTAGATTTCCATGAACGTTATTAGTTTTGGGTCTATCAGTTACGCTATTTTCGTATAATCCTTCTCTTTGCGCTACTTGTTTAAGTTTCTGTGTCAACGTTATGTCGTATCTGGCTAACATCATGAAAAGCCTATCGGGTAATTTTTTTGTAATTACATCTTTAATTGTGTTATTCATAGCATTTGTATAAAGTGTCGTATTGCTAGGTATATTTTCTAAAGCTTACTTGTTTAATATAACGTAAGATTTATTTTCGAGATCCTCGATGAACTTACGGACGTTTCCCTGGTAATTCGTGTTGTATAGGCGTCGGAGGAGTTCTTCAAATGGTGTTTGTACTTTGTATTCTTCAATAAGTGCGTTCCTCAACTCCTGCCAAGTGTTGGCTGCTGTCCTTTGTGAAACTCTCTGTGCATCTCCAGCAACTTGCAATTCGATGGCTCCGTATAGGATGCTGTGTTGTCTAACATCTCGGGTTGGATAAAGATGTAGGATATAATCGATCCTTTTAATAAAAGCATTGAGATTTTCTGTTGATCCGTCAAAACTTGGCACCTGTCTAAGTTGTGAAAGGGCCTGGTTGAGGTGTTGTTATGATAATTCCATCGTCATAATCTTAGTGTAATACACTTTTTGGTGCTTTTTTTTCTTGAGTTTGTGGTTCTTTGAACTTATTTAATTCTTTGATTTTTCACTTGTATTTTTAATTTAGTTTATAGTTTGTGATTAATTATTATTGTTTTAATGTTTTTTTTTTTGTGTGTGTCTTATTGATAAGACCCAGTAATAACGTATTGCAGGGATCAAAAGATATGCAAAGCCAGTCGTTATTAACTGTAGTAGTTTTATTGCCCGAAGGGTCAATGTTAGAGTACTAATGACTCGAAGGTTCTTGTGCGGATACGTATTCGAGGAAACGTTTGTTACACACCGACAACAGTTTCGGTCGCGATTGTGCTTTAGATCTAGGAATTAATTATCCTTTAGCGATCTTTACTTTTTCCCGACGTATCCTACCGGCTGCGCCAATTAAGTTTTACACGTTTAGTTACTTTAAAAAAATATATTTCAATTCTTTATTTTCATTAACGGCTACTTTTTATAATGAGTACATTCAGATTTGCCTCCCGAATATTGACTATCTGATCTATCTGTTGCGGTCGCTTAGCAAACTTCGTTTTGAGAGAGCTTGAGTCAAAATTGAGTGAAGTTTGATCTGCGTCAGCAATTATGCGTGGAGTAGTACTCTGATGGGAACATTGACAGTGGCGTGATATTTAGGGTGAATTGTTTATGTCTACCAAAGGGGGACAGTTTGATCTTGACCAATGTCGATGTTATCATCAGGCTTTTTGTTTACAGTATTGGACATGTTTATACTTATACTTATGCTTGTGTGCTAAGTTATGTTAAAGGGTGGGTGCGACTATGGATATGTCACTATATATATAAAAGATAAACTATAAGCAGCTTAGTTAAATTTTGTGGGAATTACTTCCAACTTCAAAAAAATCGTGTTAAAATTCTTTGTATGTACATACGTATGCACTCGTACACTCTCCTACCCATCAACCAAAAAGGGTAATTAATTACGTTTCCACAATATATCCGACAAGGTGCTTCACAATATTGTTTCCCAATTAATATTGTTAATTCATGTCCATAGTCCGACACACAAGCATACACCAAGTTCATACGGCACGTATTTTACATTTTTCAAATACATATACTACATTTAAGCTATTGTAATATTAAATAAAAATAAATACAAACACCATTTCAAGTTCTCAATTTATGATTTATCGCATAGTGCAACCACAAATTACACAAATCCGATAATTAAATCCACAAAATCATATGTACTATGTGTGTCCGCATATAATATTTTTTAGTGCACAATCTGCAACAAAGGGAAAATCACAGCACAAAATATAACTAAAATTGCACTCCCGACCGGCATATGTGCGTATATACATACATACACACACACAAAAAATTTAACTTTCGAATTACTTGCTTGTAAGCAATTGAACACAATCTCGAAAAATAATTCCTTTTCCGAGACGCACCAACAAAAACGAAACAAATAAAATAACAATAAAGGCCGTATTTATTTACAATAAGAGAACATCCAAAACATTTGTCAGCGGTGTGAACTCAGCCCCAATAGTGGTTATTTTATGAGTACAACAATAAAGTAAAAATAGACCATCCGTTACCGAATTCAAAGAATAAGTAATATAATAATAAAATTATTGGAAACGATCACCGCAATTTTTTATTGTTATTTCCTTAGTTTTTATAAATAATTATATTATTTAAATTTATAATATCGAATTAAAATCGATTACTTATTTGTATCGGCATTCCAGAGTTTTTTTTCCGATTCAAGTATCGCAACCTCTACTACTAGGAGCAAGCACCCCTATTTTTTTTGTACCCAATCGCTTCTGCCTAGTATGCCAACTGGCAAAGTTGAGGAAACAAAACACAAATTAGAAGTTCCGTCCGCAAGCACCTCCATAGCTTCTCCCCCCCTGCTTCACCTTAAGGTCCAAAGGGGAATATCGTCACGGACTAAAAGCGAGTCATCCGTGTCCAATGGGAATTGCCAAGGCACCTCTTAGTTCGAGGTCAAGTCGACTGATAAAAATCAGTCTCCCGCCGTCCAAGGTCAAAAGCGAAGCATCCCTGACCACCGCAGTCGGACGCGCTAAGGCAACTGTCAGCACCAAAACGGACCAAAATATGATAGACGCAGCCTTGAATCAAGTTTATCGCTGTAACTGATAAGCTTAGTCAGTTCGAGGCAAAAATAAACACTTGTTGAGAGTTCTGCTTGCATAGCATATAGGCTTATGCTCTTGCGAAAGGACGGCTCCTAATGCCATATTACTCGCGTCTGTAGTTAATGAAAATAGGTTTTTTCGAAATTAGGGTATATTAAAATTGTGTCGGATGTTATGAGTACTTTTAGCTTTTCAAACGCTGATTCGTAGTCTTTGTCATTTATATTGATCTTTGCTCCTTTTTTTAATTTAAGTGTTAATGGTTTTACTATATTAGCGAAATTTGGTATAAATTTCCTATAGAAACCACTTAATCCTAGAAATGATTTAATTTCTTTTGGGTTTTTTGGAATTGGGAGTTTGACAATTGCTTCTATTTTGTTGGGATTTCGTTTTATACCCTCAGTTGTGATGATGTGACCGAGAAATTCAGTTTCTTTTCTCATGAACTCGCGTTTATCCAACTGTAGTTTTAAGTTAGCTTCTCTAAGCTTTTCAAATACTTTTTGTAGCGACAATATGTGTTCTTCCAATGAAGTGGAAAAAATTATAATGTCGTCTAAGTAGACCAGACAATCCTTAAAAATTAAATCTTCTAAGAGATTGTTCATACAACGTTGGAACGTTGCAGGTGCATTCTTAAGACCAAATGGCATGCGAGTGTACTCGTAATGGCCATGTTTAGTCGAAAATGCGGTCTTGGGTATTGAACCAGGATCTATTTGAATTTGGTGGAAGCCTTTGGCTAGATCAATGGTTGTAAAATATTGACATTTTCCGAGTTTGTCTAATATTTCATCCATGATCGGGATAGGGTATTTATCATTAATAGTTAGTTCATTGAGATTGCGGTAATCTGTGACTAATCGGAATTTTTGCTTTCCAGATGCATCGTTTTTCTTTGGAACGATTATTACTGGTGAGCAGTAAGGGGATTTGGATTTGCGTATATTTTGTTTTATCATATCGCTTATTTGTTTATTTACTTCCTCATCGTATATTTGTGGATATTTATATGACGCTTGTAAATTGGGTCCTCATGTTTTGTTAGAATTTTGTGTTTAATTGTACTAGTGAAAGTCAAATTGTCACCTTCATGGTACTGGATATCACGAAATTTATGTAAAACATTTTTAATTTTTTCTTTTTCTTCTGAATTTAGGTGCTCTAGCCTAAACTCATTGTTTTCTGTTAATTCGTTATTAATAGCGAAGTTAAATGGTCTGTCCTCTTTTGAGGGTGGCTCAAGGCACTCTTGTGCGGTCATGTCCTCTTCGACCTCTTCGTCATTATATCTAAAACAAAAGTTTAACTCTCCTAAGGTTACGGATCCTTGTGCAGTCAATTTTTGCTTGACATGCTTCAAGGTATTCTCTCCCAATCAGAACATCATAATGCTCTGAAAAGTCGTGAATATAGAATTTTTGATTACTCGGACAAATTTTGCTTTCTCCTAATCTTATGCTATGTTTTAATTCAATAACACCATTAATGGTGTGAACCTTAAGTGTTTCGTTGTATATTGGAAAATTTAAGCAGTTTGTTTTCATTAGGTTTATAGTTGAACCTGTGTCAATGACACATTTTAGAGCTTCGTCATTCATAATCAATTTTATGAATGGATTTCTTCTGTTTGTTCCGAGGCTTGCTGATGAAAATTTTCAGATGTGTCCATTTTCATCTGCCCACTGTTGCTATCTCTTTGACGTTTAGTCGGAGGGTTTGGCGCATTGAAGCGTGAATGGGGCTGATTTTGATAGTTTAAAGGGTTTTGGGTTCTACCTTGATTTAATTTCTGTTGGAACTCGTGGTGAGCCTTTTGATTGTCTTCGGAATTAGTATGCTGTTTATTTTGTACATGATAACTCTAATTCGTGTTGGAATAGCCACTTGAACTGGTGGCTGGGTTGACATTTTGCTGATAATTTCCCGTGTTCCTACGATTGTTATTTAGATTTCCATGAACGTTATTAGTTTTGGGTCTATCAGTTACGCTATTTTCGTATAATCCTTCTCTTTGCGCTACTTGTTTAAGTTTCTGTGTCAACGTTATGTCGTATCTGGCTAACATCATGAAAAGCCTATCGGGTAATTTTTTTGTAATTATATCTTTAATTGTGTTATTCATAGCATTTGTATAAAGTGTCGTATTGCTAGGTATAATTTCTAAAGCTTACTTGTTTAATATAACGTAAGATTTATTTTCGAGATCCTCGATGAACTTACGGACGTTTCCCTGGTAATTCGTGTTGTATAGGCGTCGGAGGAGTTCTTCAAATGGTGTTTGTACTTTGTATTCTTCAATAAGTGCGTTCCTCAACTCCTGCCAAGTGTTGGCTGCTGTCCTTTGTGAAACTCTCTGTGCATCTCCAGCAACTTGCAATTCGATGGCTCCGTATAGGATGCTGTGTTGTCTAACATCTCGGGTTGGATAAAGATGTAGGATATAATCGATCCTTTTAATAAAAGCATTGAGATTTTCTGTTGATCCGTCAAAACTTGGCACCTGTCTAAGTTGTGAAAGGGCCTGGTTGAGGTGTTGTTATGATAATTCCATCGTCATAATCTTAGTGTAATACACTTTTTGGTGTTTTTTATACCCTTGCAGAGGGTATTATAATTTTGTCGTGAAATGTGTAACGCATAGAAGGAGACATCTCCGACCCCATAAAGTATATATATTCTTGATCAGTATCAACAGCCGAGTTGATATAGCCATGTCCGTCTGTCCGTCTGTCCGTCTGTCCGTCTGTCTGTTTCTATGCGAACTAGTCTCTCAGTTTTAAAGCTATCTTTATGAAACTTTGCAGAAGTCCCTCTTTCTGTTGCACGCAGCTCATATGTCAAAACCAGCTGGATCGGACCACTATATCATATAGCTGCCATAGGAACGATCGGTCGAAAAGTAGGTTCTTGTATGAAAAACATTTATGTTTATAAAGTTATCTTTACTTAACTTGGTATTTATTAGTTTTACTACGTTCCCCATATATATGCAAAATCCTATTAAGATCGGACAACTATATCATATAGCTGCCATAGGAACGATCGGTCGAAAATTAAGTTTTTGTATGGAAAATTTTTATGTTTTTCAAGATATCTTGACCAAACTCGGCATTTATTAGTTTTACTACGATCCCCACATATTTGCAAAATCCTATTAAGATCGGACAACTATATCATATAGCTGCCATAGGAACGATCGGTCGAAAATTAAGTTTTTGTATGGAAAATTTTTATGTTTTTTCAAGATATCTTGACCAAACTCGGCATTTATTAGTTTTACTACGA
The DNA here is from genome assembly GCA_035045885.1 of Drosophila borealis. Lineage (NCBI taxonomy): Eukaryota > Metazoa > Arthropoda > Insecta > Diptera > Drosophilidae > Drosophila > Drosophila borealis. The sequence goes on along the minus strand of JAWNOR010000235.1, from coordinate 2,694 downwards.
TCCCCACATATCTGCAAAATCCTATTAAGATCGGACAACTATATCATATAGCTGCCATAGGAACGATCGGTCGAAAATTAAGTTGTTGTATGAAAAACATGGACGTATGCCAGGACTAGAAGCAAGCACAAAGTGCTTAGAATTCGTGACAACCGAAAAGGTTCGGCCTGCAAGGGTATTAAATCTTCGGCGTGCCGAAGATAGCCCTTCTTTCTCGTTTTTTCTTGAGTTTGTGGTTCTTTGAACTTATTTAATTCTTTGATTTTTCACTTGTATTTTTAATTTAGTTTATAGTTTGTGATTAATTATTATTGTTTTAATGTTTTTTTTTTTTTTGTGTGTGTCTTATTGATAAGACCCAGTAATAACGTATTGCAGGGATCAAAAGATATGCAAAGCCAGTCGTTATTAACTGTAGTAGTTTTGTTGCCCGAAGGGTCAATGTTTAGAGTACTAATGACTCGAAGGTTCTTGTGCGGATACGTATTCGAGGAAACGTTTGTTACACACCGACAACAGTTTCGGTCGCGATTGTGCTTTAGATCTAGGAATTAATTATCCTTTAGCGATCTTTACGTTTTCCCGACGTATCCTACCGGCTGTGCAAAATTATGTTTTACACGTTTAGTTGCTTTAAAAAAATATATTTCAATTCTTTATTTTTATTAACGGCTACTTCTTATAATGAGTACATTCAGATTTGCCTCCCGAATATTGACTATCTGATCCATCTAGTGCGGTCGCTTAGCAAGGTTCGTTTCGAGAGAGCTTGAGTCAAAATTGAGTGAAGTTTGAGCTGCGTCAGCAATTATGCGTGGAGTAGTACTCTGATGGGAACATTGACAGTGGCGTGATATTTAGGGTGAATTGTTTATGTCTACCAAGGGGGACAGTTTGATCTTGACCAATGTCGATGTTATCATCAGGCTTTTTTGTTTACAGTATTGGACATGTTTATACTTATACTTATGCTTGTGTGCTAAGTTATGTTAAAGGGTGGGTGCGACTATGGATATGTCACTATATATATAAAAGATCCAAACTATAAGCAGCTTAGTTAAATTTTGTGGGAATTACTTTCAACTTCAAAAAAATCGAGTTAAAATTCTTTGTATGTACCTACGTATGCACTCGTACACTCTCCTACCCATCAACCAAAAAGGGTAATTAATTACGTTTCCACAATATATCCGACAAGGTAGCTTCATAATATTGTTTCCCAATTAATATTGTTAATTCATGTCCATAGTCCGACACACAAGCATACACCAAGTTCATACGGCACGTATTTTACATTTTCAAATACATATACTAAATTTAAGCTATTGTAATATTAAATAAAAATAAATACAAACACCATTTCAAGTTCTCAATTTATGATTTATCACACATAGTGCAACCACAAATTACAAATCCGATAATTAAATCCACAAAATCATATGTACTATGTGTGTCACGCATATAATATTTTTAAGTGCACAATCTGCAACAAAGGAAAAATCACAGCACAAAATATAACTAAATTGCACTCCCGACCGGCATATGTGCGTATATACATACATACACACACACAAAAAATTTAACTTTCGAATTACTTGCTTGTAACTGCAATTGAACACAATCTCGAAAAATTATTCCTTTTCCGAGACGCACCAACAAAAACGCAACAAATAAAATAACAATAGAAGGCCGTATTTATTTACAATAAGAGAACATCCAAAACATTTGTCAGCGGTGTGAACTCAGCCACAATAGTGGTTATTTTATGAGTACAACAATAAAGTAAAAATAGACCATCCGTTACGAATTCAAAGAATAAGTAATATAATAATAAAATTATTGGAAACGATCACCGCAATTTTTTATTATTATTTCCTTGGATTTTATAAATAATTATATTATTTAAATTTATAATATCGAATTAAAATCGATTACTTATTTGTATCGAGCATTCCAGAGTTTTTTTCCGATTCAAGTATCTCAACCTCTACTACTAGGACAACACCCCTATTTTTCTTGTACCCAATCGCTTCTGCCTAGTATGCCAGCTGGCAAAGTTGAGGAAACAAACACAAATTAGAAGGTTCCGTCCAGCAAGCACCTCCAGAGCTTCTCCCCCTGCTTCACCTTAAAGGTCCAAAGGGGAATATCGTCACGGACTAAAAGCGAGTCATCCGTGTCCAAGGGGAATTGCCAAGGCACCTCTTAGTTCGAGGTCAAGTCGACTGATAAAAATCAGTCTCCCGCCGTCCAAGGTCAAAAGCGAAGCATCCCTGACCACCGCAGTCGGACGCGCTAAGGCAACTGTCAGCACCAAAACGGACCAAAATATGACAGACCACAGCGCTTGAATCAAGTTTATCGCTGTAACTGATAAGCTTAGTCAGTTCGAGGCAAAAATAAACACTCGTTGAGAGTTCTGCTTGCATAGCATATTTATTTATTTATTTATTTATATGTGGTCGACAAAACGAGTGTCTTCCAATTATTCAACACATTATAAATACAATTAGAAAAATTAAATGCTAAAAGCCTAGATAGAGAACACAAATTTCAAATAGCATCACCGACCGATGGAGGTGTTTTATTTGCCAGTCCGGCCAGCTGTGCCCTTTTTCACAGCTAATTTTGTCAGTGACGCTATTAGGAAAAAGTGTTCTTACGTAAAATTAAAAATAATGTTAATTTGCTATA
>JAWNOR010000232.1:0-127361 GCA_035045885.1 Drosophila borealis | reverse complement strand
GATAGCAACAGCAGCAGCAATAACTGGACAAGGAGCAGCAACGAAAAAGCTGAGGTCTTTGCATCACATCTGGAACAACGATTCAAGCCAATTATTAGCAACACGGATGAAATGCGGAAAAACATAACACATGAGTTGGCACAGCAGCAGCAACTAAAATTACACCAGGAAAGCAGCGCTGCTAGTATTGTTGGTGGTACTAAATTAAACACATTACCATTCCGACCAGTGACCGTAAGCGAGACTATGCTGGTTATAAGCTCTCTAACGTTGAATAAATCACCTGGCCTCGACAACATAGATAACCAGACCATTAAATCGTTGCCACAGAAAGCAATCACCTACCTCGTTCTCATTTATAACTGCATCTTCAGATTTGGGCATTTTCCTAAGCAGTGGAAGTGTGCTGCCATTACGATGATCTTAAAGCCTGGCAAAAGCACGGACAACGTATCATCCTATCGTCCAATAAGCCTTCTGGCTGGATTCTCGAAGATATTCGAAAGGCTCCTCATGTGCAGACTTTTCGAATGTGATGACTTCGCCAAAGCTGTACCTACCCACCAATTCGGTTTTAGGAAGGAACATGGCACAGAGCAGCAACTTGCTAGAGTAACCCAGTTTATACTAGACGCGTATGAGAATCGTATGTTCTGCTCTGCAGTGTTCATTGACATCAGCGAGGCCTTTGACAGGGTCTGGCATACTGGCCTCCTATGGAAGCTAATCAAGCTGATGCCAATCAAGTTATTCAATGTACTGCAAAGTTATCTTGAAAACAGAACATTCATCGTATGCTGCAATGATGGGACCAAGTCAAAGCTTGGTAAACTTGGTGCCGGAGTACCACAGGGTAGTGTTCTCGGCCCCATTTTATACACCATATACTCGTCAGATATGCCACTTCCAGCGGATGCACAATACTTTTTCTACAGACACAATGACGACAATATGCTTCTTTCTACCTACGCTGATGACACCATTATAATGAGCAAGGCCGCCACAGCCCAAAGTGCAATCAACATTAACCAAGCGTACCTAAACTGCTTCAATAACTGGGCCAATCGCTGGTGTATAAGCATCAATACCAATAAAACGGCACACGTCATCTATACTGCACGTAGAATTGATCAAATGCATACTTTGCGGCCCCCACGATTGAACGAACAGTCAATTGTCACCAAAACATGCCACCAATATTTGGGATTCCACATGGATCGGAAGCTAAATTGCACAATCCACATCACACAACTTTGTAATCGTCTGCGAGCCACATATAAAAAGCTGGAATGGATGCTTGGATGGGATAGCAAGCTGTCAAACACCTGTAAATCAGTAATTTATAAACAGCTCATAGTACCAATATGGCAATATGCCTTACCTATTTATGGAGCCTTGGCATCAAATACGCAGCTTAAACGCCTTGAGGTACTACAGAATATCACCTTACGAAGGATCATGAGAGCCGCCTGGTTTACCAAAAACCAATCAATCAGAGACACCTATAATATAAAGACAATTGAGGAAACATTTCAGCTTGCTAGTGGCAGGTTTGCCACCTCACTCAGTATCCACCCGAATGTGGAAGCACGCAAACTAATTCTCCATCCGCACGTGCCGCAGCGTCTGCAACGGCCGAGATACACGCAGCAATTAAACCAGCATGTTCTACCACTTCAAAAACAGCTACAGTTGCAGCCACAACAACAGCAGACACAGCACGACGGATTGCCAACATTGCTGAGGTTGGAGAAAGAGAAGCAGGATGCCTCGCGACTTGCAGCCACTTCGCTCACCCGGCAACACCAGCAGTCAATACCACCCAAACGTTTCAGTGAATTATTGATAAACTCATTGAGGCGTAGCTACAGGGATGGACAGATGACGCTAGAGCAGGTCCAGGACATGATCAAAGACCAGCCTTTAGTAATTCAAAGACTAATTCTGCCAGAGCCACCTCCGACTGAGCAACAAAGCGAGCCACAACAATCACTCATTGACGATGAAGAGCAGCTTGCTACACGACTAAAGCTCCTCCAGCTGCACATGGAACGTGAACTCGACGAGGCGCCTAATGAAGATACAACAGCGCAACATCTCCAAGTGCCGGGGTCGGCAGAATCACAAGCGGAGCTGGCTGCGTTGCGGCTACACCATCCCGAGTCGACAATCCAGCACAAACTTTTCAGGCCACAGCAAACTAGGCAGCAATATACACCAGCAGATGAGCAAATACAGCACGAAGTTTGTCAGCAGAAGCGAGTCTCTGAGCTGACCATAGCCATGTTCGGCATGCCTCCAATATGGCCCCTTCAGCCATGGCAGCAACAACAACAAAGCCTGCCAATGAGTCTCCCGCTGCCAGTGCATCAACGACAAGGGTTACCGGGAAACAATGGACAGCAGCCAGTAACATCTGGAAATATAAAACAAACATGTCCACAACTCACGGAGCTTAGTGTGAAATCCACACACTTACCTTCAGAGCCAATTCGGTCGCCCATGACACGACTCCAAAAACAAAAACAGCATGTGATACAGGGATTTACACAGCCGAGAGACATGCAGCGGCAACAGCAGAGACCGGCAGAAGCCACACCAACATCTCACATCATAGAGCAGCAGCAACTTATCTCAACAGGACAGCCCCTCCAGCCGTGGCAGCAGCAACAGCATAGCCTGCCAATTAGTTTTCCTCTTCCAGGACAGAAACGACAAAGGCATCTGGGGAACACTGAGCAGCAGCAGCAGATCTGGGCTTTTGGCCCATCCACAAAAACGCAGCGAGTTAATTCTGTAAATGAAGGTCAAATATACGAATTACTGACTGAGCCAAGTACAGAATGCACACAGTTACCTGCAAATCCAACTCGGTCGCCCCTGCCACGACATCTACAACAAAGGCAGCACGTTATTATCGAGCGAACAGCTGAGCAGCAGCAGCAGATCCGGGCGGATGGCCCATCATCAGCTTCACAGCGAGTCATTTCTGCAAACGAATATGAAACATATGCATTATTTACCGAGCCAAGTATAGAATGCACATATTTACCTGCACAACCAATCCGATCTCTTCCGCCATGGCATCAACGACAAAGGCAGCAAGAAATCATTGAACAGCAGCAACTAGTCTCAGCAGAGCAGCTCCTCCAGCCATGGCAAGAGCAACAACAAAGGCAGCCAATGAGTTTCCCTCAGTTGGGACAACAACGACAAGATCAGCTGGGAAACACTGAGCAGCAGCGGCAGAGCCGGGCAGAAGCCTCATCAACAACAACGCAGCTAGTTAATTCTGTAAATGAAGGTCAAATATACGAATTATTGACTGAGCCAAGTACAGAATGCACACAGTTACCTGCAAATCCAATTCGGTCGCTCCTGCCACGACATCAACAACAAAGGCAGCACGTAATTATCGAGCGAACAGCTGAGCAGCAGCAGCAGATCCGGGCGGATGGCCCATCATCAGCTTCACAGCGAGTCATTTCTGCAAACGAATATGAAACACATGCATTATTTACCGAGCCAAGTATAGAATGCACATATTTACCTGCACAACCAATTCAATTTCTTCCGCCATGGCATCAACGACAAAGGCAGCAAGAGATCATAGAACAGATGCAACTAGTCTCAGCAGAGCAGCTCCTCCATCCATGCCAACAGCAACAACAAAGTCAGCCAATGAGTTTCCCTCAGTTGGGACAATTGCGACAAGTGCAGCCGGGGAACACTGAGCAGCAGCAGCAGAACCGGGCAGAAGCCTCATCAACAACAACGCCGCCAGCTAATTCTGAAAATGGAAAACAAATTTATGTATTGACCGAGCCAAGTATAGAATGCACACAGTTACCTGTAAATCCAACTCGGTCGCCCCTGCCACAATGTCAACAACAAAGGCAGCAACTGATCAACGAGCGAACAACTGAGCAGCAGCAAATTCGGTCTGAAACCACAATGATGCAGAAATGGCCAGGACAGCACTGCGATCCCGAGCGAGAAACTCTTCAGCAATTACCTGTGACCCAGCTTGAAAAATCTGGAAACAAATGCATAAAACAGGCCTCATTATCGGTGCATAATAGTAAAGGCACTCACATACCTGAACAGACAACTCGATTTCCACTCCCACGGCAACGAGTTGGTCAACTTGGGATTTTAGACCAGCAGCAAATCCAGCCCTCAGCTAAACGACGGAGGCAACTTGAACCTGCAGAGCCGCCTTCGACCCAGCTAGACCAATTGGCAAAAAAAACGTAAAATGAGTGCAAGCGAACATCGACGACCAAGTTGCTCCTTCCTGCCAGGACAACAAAGGCAAGGGCAGCTGGAGAACATTGAGCAGCATCAGCAGCAGAGCCGGGTAGAAGCCTCATCAACAACAACGCCGCCAGCTAATTCTGAAAATGGAAAACAAATATATGCATTGACCGAGCCAAGCATAGAATGCACATATTCACCTGCACAACCAATTCAATCTCTTCCGCCATGGCACCAACGACAAAGGCAGCAAGATATCATTGTACTGCAGCAACTAGCCTCAGCAGAGCAGCTCCTCCACCCATGCCAACAGCAACAACAAAGCCAACCAATGAGTTTCTCTCAGTCGGGACAACAAACGACAAAGGTCAGCCAGGAGAACACAGAGCAACAGCAACAGAGCCAGGAAGAAGGCCTCACCAGCAAAAATGCAGCTAGTTAATTCTGTAAATGAAGGTCAAATATACGAATTACTGACTGAGCCAAGTACAGAATGCACACAGTTACCTGCAAATCCAATTCGGTCGCTCCTGCCACGACATCTACAACAAAGGCAGCACGTAATTATCGAGCGAACAGCTGAGCAGCAGCAGCAGATCCGGGCGGATGGCCCATCATCAGCTTCACAGCGAGTCATTTCTGCAAACGAATATGAAACATATGCATTATTTACCGAGCCAAGTATTGAATGCACATATTTACCTCCACAACCAATTCAATCTCTTCCGCCATGGCATCAACGACAAAGGCAGCAAGAGATCATAGAACAGCAGCAACTAGTCTCAGCAGAGCAGCTCCTCCATCCATGCCAACAGCAACAACAAAGTCAACCAATGAGTTTCTCTCAGCCGGGACACAATGCGACAAGTGCAGCCGGGGAACACTGAGCAGCAGCAGCAGAGCCGGGCAGAAGGCCTCATCAACAACAACGCCGCCAGCTAATTCTGAAAATGGAAGATCAAATATATGAATCATTGAACGAACCAAGTATAGAATGCACACAGTTACCTGCAAATCCAATTCGGTCGCCCCTGCCACGACATCAACAACAAAGGCAGCACGTAATTATCAAGCGAACAGCTGAGCAGCAGCAGCAGATCCGGGCGGATGGCCCATCATCAGCTTCACAGCGAGTCATTTCTGCAAACCAATATGAAACATATACATTATTTACCGAGCCAAGTATAGAATGCACATATTTACCTGCACAACCAATCCGATCTCTTCCGCCATGGCACCAACGACAAAGGCAGCAAGATATTATTGTACAGCAGCAACTAGCCTCAGCAGAGCAGCTCCTCCACCCATGCCAACAGCAACAACAAAGCCAACTAATGAGTTTCTCTCTGCCAAGACACAAACGACAAAGGCAGCCAGAGAACACAGAGCAACAGCAACATAGCCAGGATGAAGGCCTACCAGCAAAAATGCAGCTAGTTAATTCTGTAAAGGAAGATCAAATATACGAATCATTAAATGAACCAAGTACAGAATGCACAAACTTACCTGCAAATCCAATTCGGTCGCCCCTGCCACGACGTCAAAAACAAAGGCAGCAAGTGATTTCTAAGCAAACAACTGTACGAAGTCTTGCACAGTTGCGGAGCATTGAGTAGCAGCATCAGAGCCGGACAGAAGCCTCATCAACAACGACACAGCGAATCATCCCTGTTAGGAAAGATCAAATACACAAATTAATGAAGGAGCCAAGTGTGGAATGCATACAATTACCTGCACAACCAATTAAACCTCTTCTGCCACGGTATCAACGACAAAGGCAGCAAGAGATCTTTGAACAGCAGCAACTAGTCTCAGCAGAGCAGCTCCGCAAGCCACTGCTTAAACAACAACAAAGTCTGCCAATGAGTTTCCCTCAGCCAGGGCAACAACGACAAGGGCAGCTGGGGATCATTCAGCAGCAACCAGCAACATCTGCAAATGGAGATCAAACACATCTACCACTGTCTGAGACAAGAGTGAAGTGCACATACTCACCTGCACAACCAATCCGATTACCTCCGCCACGGCATCACCGACATAGGCAGCAAGGGATCAGTGAGTACACTAAGCTACAACAACAAACTCCGACAGGCACCAAGCGCAAGCGATCCCCTCAGTCAGCACAGCAGCAACAACACAGGCATCTTCCAACTACAGACCAGGATCAGCTGCAAACTGGGCCGTATTTCTTGCAAAATCCACTACGGCACGCGACATATGGCCAATGGCAACCGACGATGCAGCAGTATCCAGTTAGCGTGTGGCGACCCGGACACAACTGGAGGCAACTCGCACATCGAAAGGCACGCCCGCTTGCGAATTCACCAGAGTCCCCTGGAAAGAAAAAATCATTAATCAATTAGTAAATGGTGTTAAAACACAATACAATGTATCATGTATAATTTATTTGTAAAAATATTGCCAGACTGCAATACACTGCAGTCGATCACTTCCGATGCATGCGATGAATTCTCGTTCATCGCATGCGGAGTTGCCACTTTGTTTTAAGTATCGATATGTACGCTAATTATATTTGTATAAGTTGCTCTATAGTAACGCACAAATAAAATAGGTAAGCTGCCGATTGTCTCATTCGACAGCAAGCCCTCATCGTGTACTATAGTGCACAGCAACCTGAAAAAAAAAACCTGAAAAAAACCTGAAAAAAAAGCAACCTGAAAAAAAAAAAAAAGCAACCTGAAAAAAGAAAGCAACCTGAAAAAAAAGCAACCTGAAAAAAAAAAAAGCAACCTGAAAAAAAAGCAACCTGAAAAAAAACCTGAAAAAGCAACCTGAAAAAAAGCAACCTGAAACTGAAAAAAACAGCAACCTGAAAAAAACAACCTGAAAAAAAGAAAATAATTGCAATAATAGTTATTTATAATAACTAATCTATTGCAAAATAAGTAATCGTGTACGTGTTCTATGTCGTTTTGTCTTGGCAAAACATATTTGTGAACCCGACGTGCGCGTAAAAATTAGCGCGAGACCGCTGCGCCGCATGTACGTACATTAAACTGTACTTGCGGCTCCCAGCCTCTGTGTTAAGTGTAAAAATGCCTAAAAAGCGCAAAAATAGGTACAGCAACCTAGCATATGAGTGGTCAGACGGAGACTCCGAGATTGCCAATGTGCTATCCCCGGAAAATTCCAACAGCTCAAAAAGTACAGATGCCGAGTGCACCGGCACTGTACCTGGGAACAAAATGGCCCCCAAAACCGACGCCAACACCAATACTAGCAAAATTGGTCAGCAACAACAACATAATGAGAAGAGTGCACAGCAACTGCAAAAAACAAAATGGCCGACAGCGTCACCTCAAAAAGTTGGCGCGCGCGCCATTGATGTAACCTGTGATGTAAGCAACTATGCACACTGTGATGTAACTTGTGATGTCAACCGTGAAAACAACGTGACCATCTATGATTCAGATGACACTGCTAATTCGGAAGTCGTATCGGCCTGGGGCCTCTCACTTTCACCGACTGTATCCTCTCTGGGTGCTACAATTGACAAAGCCGTCAATACAAAACGAGAAAACAAAAACTCGCAACATCAGCAGCAGGTGTACAATTCGGCGCTAAACCTTCCAACAAATATTAATGCGCCAACTACAGCTTCACTTGCTGCGCCAATACTGGAGCACTCGCCGCCTCAGGGGAGCGCACAAAAACAACAACAGGTCACTTATTTGGTGCCAGGCTTGCCGCCAAATGCAATCTCAGCTGAAGAAACACAGCATCAAATGCCAAAAACTACTCCAGGCCATTCGCCTAATGCAAACTCAACACCTACAAACGCACTGTCACTACTAGAACAGTCGACGATGGAGATGAGGGCGCCCAATCAACATCAGCAGCAACAATATCAAAGCCAAAACTCGAGGCCAATTGTTCTGTCGAATTTCCTACTAAACTCAACAACCACTGCAATTGCAGCGCCAACTCGGGAACACTCTGTAAGCGAGGTTAATGCCCACCAAGAACAAACACATAGTCAGTTGTTGAGTTTAGCGACAAAATCACCGACTTCGCTGCCCAAAACGGCTCTGCCGGCCTCAACAACAACAACAAGGCCACCAAACCCAAAACGCGCTGCACCGTACAAACATGCAGCTGCAAATCAACTTAAACGCAAAGTTACCACGCCAATGCAGCACCACAACTTAAAACGCTCTGCATATTCCTTAAGCGATGCCTCACTAAGGAAAGCTATACAATCAAGCGCACGGCCTATTGTCAAGCTGTATGACTTTTCAAAATTAAAAACAAGATCGGCAGATAAAGCAGCAAAGCCGACTAAGCCAGCAACGACAACTCGACTGAACAACTCTGAGGAATGTATGGACATCAGTGATGAATGCCTGGACCTTGATAGTCTGATGGTAGACAGCAACGACTCAAATGATTCCGGCACCATTCCCACCATTATGCCTCTCAGCACTGATGCACAGCAGAAACAGCAGCAACAACAGCAGCAACAACAACAGCCGCAGCCAACTCGGAGTGCCAAAATTCCATCTCTCTTTCTGCCCAATGTTCAGGAGATTCAACCACTGCTGGATAGACTCAATGGGACCCCAGGCGTTAGTAAATTCACCACAAAATGCACGCAGAACGATGGTGTTCGAGTTCAGTGCAGTGATCTTGCAACCTATAATGCCATATTGGCGTTACTAAACGTTGAGAATACGCACATGCATACCCACCAGCTTCGAAGGGAACGTGGATACAGAGTAATAATACGCCACCTACACCGCTCCACCCCTTGCGACTGGCTACGTGCCCAACTAGGACAACTAGGGTATGTGACCAGATACATCAACGCCTTAAAACATCGCTTTACCGGCAAGCCTATGAATATTTTTGAAGTCGAGCTGGAACCAAGAGTTGATGGCGAGCACGAGAAAATATGCAATATAAAGGAACTGGGCAACCAGCACATTTCTGTCGAACGCCAACTAAGGCGGACAGACCCAGTACAGTGTCACCGCTGCCAAGAGTTCGGCCATAGTAAAAATTATTGCCGGAGGCCGTTTGTTTGCTTGAAATGTGCAGGCGGCCACTCGACTACGGAGTGTACCAAAGCCAGGAACACAGACGCCAAATGTGCCAACTGCCAAGGAAAACACATAGCCAGCTACAAGGGATGCCCGGCATTTAAAAACGCGCAGAGCAAGCTTCTAGCAAACCGACTACGATCATCTAGTGGGCCCCAGAACCAACAGCAGCAGACTGGATCCGCAGCCAACAGGCCTCCTAACAAAGGCAACTCCTCGTCTCCGCAGTGGCACCAAGAACAACAGCATACCAGCAAGCATCAGCAAAATCAGCACCAACGGCAACAGCCAAGTGAACGTCAACAAGGGGAGCAGATGCAGTACCAACCCAGTGAACGCCAGCAACATAAGCCGCAGCTGCAACAGCAGCACCAACACAAGTCAAATAATAATAATCTTACTCTCACTTACAGTCAAGTCGCTCGCAGCAATGGCGCCTTTGGGGAAGTACGCAACCCGGCGATGAGACACCTTCAGAAAATCCAGCACCAGCTTCGACTGGAGCAGGAGAATCAGCAGCCAAGCAAGCACAAGAAGCAACAGCAGCAACTCCATCTCCAGCAACTGACTAGCAGTCCTCGCCTGCAGATTGATACGCAACAGCAGCATCAGCAAATACAGCCCAGTCACCGGCAGCAACATCAGCCACAGCAGCGACAGCTAAGCACAGAGAGAAAAATACGCAACCCGGCAATGTTGCATCTACAAAACCTACAGCAACAGCTTCGACTCAAACAGTCACAACACCAGCACGGCGTACAACAACTGCAGCAGCAAGAAGAAGGCCCCCGCATGCATGAACAGCGCCACAGTGAGCAGCAACAGCAACAAGAACAGCGGCAACAATATGATGGGCCTCTTATGTACGCACTGGAGCGAAACCTGCTTATTGTTAACGAAATGGGTGAAAAGATAGACAAACTGCTAAACATCTTGTATGCACTTGTTCTGCCCAGAATTAACAACCAGCCCATGCCAGTATTAAATCCACAAGTCTCAGCGCAAGCATATAGCGCTGCAGTCCTAACTAATGACTGTCAAATGACCGATGATCATAATCCCAACACTGTCAATGACATGTCAAATGATGGATAGACTACAATCAAACTCTCTTCCTGACGGCCAGATCAACATGACTGCAAATATGCTAAATTACAACAACTCGCCTGCTCCTTCCACCGATGATGCTAATAATATCAGAACCACAGCGAATAGCTCCACAACAGTTGCCGGCCAAGGCGGCGAACAATATGGCGACTCCTTTAAAATCGCCTATTGGAACGCCGCTGGTGTCGGCAACAAGCAATTGGAGCTGGAAATATTCATGCAACGAAACAAAATAGACATCATGATGGTAATTGAAACCCGCATCTCTCCAACAAGTACACTGCAAGTGAATGGATACTACACATACGCCTCCTCGCACCCGCATAGTCACAGAAGTGGTGGAGTTGCAACATTAATAAAACACGGGATCAAGCATTCAGCTCTTCAGCCAATAACAGCATCGTTCCTGCAATGCGCTCCAATTGCCGTGACCACTGAAGAATACAACAGAATAAACACAGTCATTATTGCGCCAATCTACTGTCCTCCACAACATACCTGGTCCACAAATCACTTTAAGATGCTATTCAAACACTTTGACAGTCTCATTAAAGGTTCCAGTTTCATCCTGTGCGGGGACTGGAACGCAAAGCATCAGTGGTGGGGCAATACTCGTTCCTGTCGCCGTGGTAGAGCCATAATGGAGTGTATTCATAAATACAATCGCTACAATGTGCTTGCAACAGGAGGTGCAACGCACTTTCCATATGACAAGAAGAAGAAACCGTCCTCCATCGATTTCGCCGTCTACGGTGGACTGAGTAAAGGAGAACTCACAACTCACTCCACAATCGATTTAGATTCCGACCACCTCCCAATCCACATTGAACTTGGAGTCAGAGGTCCAATAACTAAAACGCAGTCTTCTAGACGTCGACTTCTGCCGAAAAAAGTAAATCTTAAAAAATTCCAAGAAGATCTAAACCAGCGAGTTCTGCTAAACACAGAAATCAATTCAGGCATTGACATCGAAGAAGCGATCGACATACTCACCAATAATATCTACAACGCTGCCAAAGCTGCTACACCTTCACCTCATCGTCCACACCAACAAGAACACCGGCATCGTCATATAAACTCTGGCCACTATGCTCTAAATAGCCAAACAAAAAAACTAATTCGGCTTAAGCACAAATGCAAGCGTGAATTTATGATCCTGAGAACACCGTGCCTGAAAAAACGATACAACAACATCCAGAATCGTTTAAAGAAGGCTCTGCGTTTAGCCAACTCCGAGCACATAAACAAAATGTTCGATAAAATTGATGTGAACGACCGCTACAAAATGCAGAAGTTGTGGAAAATTACTAAAAACTTTAAACGGCAACCAGAGCCCAACTGGCCGCTCAAAACAAGCCCGGATAGCAACAGCAGCAGCAATAACTGGACAAGGAGCAGCAACGAAAAAAGCTGAGGTCTTTGCATCACATCTGGAACAACGATTCAAGCCAATTATTAGCAACACGGATGAAATGCGGAAAAACATAACACATGAGTTGGCACAGCAGCAGCAACTAAAATTACACCAGGAAAGCAGCGCTGCTAGTATTGTTGGTGGTACTAAATTAAACACATTACCATTCCGACCAGTGACCGTAAGCGAGACTATGCTGGTTATAAGCTCTCTAACGTTGAATAAATCACCTGGCCTCGACAACATAGATAACCAGACCATTAAATCGTTGCCACAGAAAGCAATCACCTACCTCGTTCTCATTTATAACTGCATCTTCAGATTTGGGCATTTTCCTAAGCAGTGGAAGTGTGCTGCCATTACGATGATCTTGAAGCCTGGCAAAAGCACGGACAACGTATCATCCTATCGTCCAATAAGCCTTCTGGCTGGATTCTCGAAGATATTCGAAAGGCTCCTCATGTGCAGACTTTTCGAATGTGATGACTTCGCCAGAGCTGTACCTACCCACCAATTCGGTTTTAGGAAGGAACATGGCACAGAGCAGCAACTTGCTAGAGTAACCCAGTTTATACTAGACGCGTATGAGAATCGTATGTTCTGCTCTGCAGTGTTCATTGACATCAGCGAGGCCTTTGACAGGGTCTGGCATACTGGCCTCCTATGGAAGCTAATCAAGCTGATGCCAATCAAGTTATTCAATGTACTGCAAAGTTATCTTGAAAACAGAACATTCATCGTATGCTGCAATGATGGGACCAAGTCAAAGCTTGGTAAACTTGGTGCCGGAGTACCACAGGGTAGTGTTCTCGGCCCCATTTTATACACCATATACTCGTCAGATATGCCACTTCCAGCGGATGCACAATACTTTTTCTACAGACACAATGACGACAATATGCTTCTTTCTACCTACGCTGATGACACCATTATAATGAGCAAGGCCGCCACAGCCCAAAGTGCAATCAACATTAACCAAGCGTACCTAAACTGCTTCAATAACTGGGCCAATCGCTGGTGTATAAGCATCAATACCAATAAAACGGCACACGTCATCTATACTGCACGTAGAATTGATCAAATGCATACTTTGCGGCCCCCACGATTGAACGAACAGTCAATTGTCACCAAAACATGCCACCAATATTTGGGATTCCACATGGATCGGAAGCTAAATTGCACAATCCACATCACACAACTTTGTAATCGTCTGCGAGCCACATATAAAAAGCTGGAATGGATGCTTGGATGGGATAGCAAGCTGTCAAACACCTGTAAATCAGTAATTTATAAACAGCTCATAGTACCAATATGGCAATATGCCTTACCTATTTATGGAGCCTTGGCATCAAATACGCAGCTTAAACGCCTTGAGGTACTACAGAATATCACCTTACGAAGGATCATGAGAGCCGCCTGGTTTACCAAAAACCAATCAATCAGAGACACCTATAATATAAAGACAATTGAGGAAACATTTCAGCTTGCTAGTGGCAGGTTTGCCACCTCACTCAGTATCCACCCGAATGTGGAAGCACGCAAACTAATTCTCCATCCGCACGTGCCGCAGCGTCTGCAACGGCCGAGATACACGCAGCAATTAAACCAGCATGTTCTACCACTTCAAAAACAGCTACAGTTGCAGCCACAACAACAGCAGACACAGCACGACGGATTGCCAACATTGCTGAGGTTGGAGAAAGAGAAGCAGGATGCCTCGCGACTTGCAGCCACTTCGCTCACCCGGCAACACCAGCAGTCAATACCACCCAAACGTTTCAGTGAATTATTGATAAACTCATTGAGGCGTAGCTACAGGGATGGACAGATGACGCTAGAGCAGGTCCAGGACATGATCAAAGACCAGCCTTTAGTAATTCAAAGACTAATTCTGCCAGAGCCACCTCCGACTGAGCAACAAAGCGAGCCACAACAATCACTCATTGACGATGAAGAGCAGCTTGCTACACGACTAAAGCTCCTCCAGCTGCACATGGAACGTGAACTCGACGAGGCGCCTAATGAAGATACAACAGCGCAACATCTCCAAGTGTCGGGGTCGGCAGAATCACAAGCGGAGCTGGCCGCGTTGCGGCTACACCATCCCGAGTCGACAATCCAGCACAAACTTTTCAGGCCACAGCAAACTAGGCAGCAATATACACCAGCAGATGAGCAAATACAGCACGAAGTTTGTCAGCAGAAGCGAGCCCCTGAGCTGACCATAGCCATGTTCGGCATGCCTCCAATCTGGCCCCTTCAGCCATGGCAGCAACAACAACAAAGCCTGCCAATGAGTCTCCCGCTGCCAGTGCATCAACGACAAGGGTTACCGGGAAACAATGGGCAGCAGCCAGTAACATCTGGAAATATAAAACAAACATGTCCACAACTTACGGAGCTTAGTGTGAAATCCACACACTTACCTTCAGAGCCAATTCGGTCGCCCATGACACGACTCCAAAAACAAAAACAGCATGTGATACAGGGATTTACACAGCCGAGAGACATGCAGCGGCAGCAGCAGAGACCGGCAGAAGCCACACCAACATCTCACATCATAGAGCAGCAGCAACTTATCTCAACAGGACAGCCCCTCCAGCCGTGGCAGCAGCAACAGCATAGCCTGCCAATTAGTTTTCCTCTGCCAGGACAGAAACGACAAAGGCAGCTGGGGAACACTGAGCAGCAGCAGCAGATCCGGGCTTTTGGCCCATCCACAAAAACGCAGCGAGTTAATTCTGTAAATGAATGTCAAATATACGAATTACTGACTGAGCCAAGTACAGAATGCACACAGTTACCTGCAAATCCAATTCGGTCGCCCCTGCCACGACATCTACAACAAAGGCAGCACGTAATTATCGAGCGAACAGCTGAGGAGCAGCAGCAGATCCGGGCGGATGGCCCATCATCAGCTTCACAGCGAGTCATTTCTGCAAACGAATATGAAACATATGCATTATTTACCGAGCCAAGTATTGAATGCACATACTTACCTGCACAACCAATTCAATCTCTTCCGCCATGGCATCAACGACAAAGGCAGCAAGAGATCATAGAACAGCAGCAACTAGTCTCAGCAGAGCAGCTCCTCCATCCATGCCAACAGCAACAACAAAGTCAGCCAATGAGTTTCCCTCAGTTGGGACAATACGACAAGATCAGCTGGGAACACCCCCCCCCCTCCCCTCTCCTTTTTCCCCACCTTTCCTCCCCTCATTCTCCGCCATGGCATCACGCGGAGCAAGATCATAGAACAGCAGCAACTAGTCTCAGCAGAGCAGCTCCTCCATCCATGCCAACAGCAACAACAAAGTCAGCCAATGAGTTTCCCTCAGTTGGGACAATTGCGACAAGTACAGCCGGGGAACACTGAGCAGCAGCAGCAGAGCCGGGCAGAAGCCTCATCAACAACAATGCCGCCAGCTAATTCTGAAAATGGAAAACAAATTTATGTATTGACCGAGCCAAGTATAGAATGCACACAGTTACCTGTAAATCCAATTCGGTCGCCCCTGCCACAATGTCAACAACAAAGGCAGCAACTGATCAACGAGCGAACAACTGAGCAGCAGCAAATTCGGTCTGAAACCACAATGATGCAGAAGTGGCCAGGACAGCACTGGGATCCCGAGCGAGAAACTCTTCAGCAATTACCTGTGACCCAGCTTGAAAAATCTGGAAACAAATGCATAAAACAGGCCTCATTATCGGTGCATAATAGTAAAGGCACTCACATACCTGAACAGACAACTCGATTTCCACTCCCACGGCAACGAGTTGGTCAACTTGGGATTTTAGACCAGCAGCAAATCCAGCCCTCAGCTAAACGACGGAGGCAACTTGAACCTGCAGAGCCGCCTTCGACCCAGCTAGACCAATTGGCAAAAAAACGTAAAATGAGTGCAAGCGAACATCGACAACCAAGTTGCTCCTTCCTGCCAGGACAACAAAGGCAAGGGCAGCTGGAGAACATTGAGCAGCATCAGCAGCAGAGCCGGGTAGAAGCCTCATCAACAACAACGCCGCCAGCTAATTCTGAAAATGGAAAACAAATATATGCATTGACCGAGCCAAGCATAGAATGCACATATTCACCTGCACAACCAATTCAATCTCTTCCGCCATGGCACCAACAACAAAGGCAGCAAGATATCATTGTACTGCAGCAACTAGCCTCAGCAGAGCAGCTCCTCCACCCATGCCAACAGCAACAACAAAGCCAACTAATGAGTTTCTCTCTGCCAAGACACAAACGACAAAGGCAGCCAGAGAACACAGAGCAACAGCAACATAGCCAGGAAGAAGGCCTACCAGCAAAAATGCAGCTAGTTAATTCTGTAAATGAAGGTCAAATATACGAATTACTGACTGAGCCAAGTACAGAATGCACACAGTTACCTGCAAATCCAATTCGGTCGCTCCTGCCACGACATCTACAACAAAGGCAGCACGTAATTATCGAGCGAACAGCTGAGCAGCAGCAGCAGATCCGGGCGGATGGCCCATCATCAGCTTCACAGCGAGTCATTTCTGCAAACGAATATGAAACATATGCATTATTTACCGAGCCAAGTATTGAATGCACATACTTACCTCCACAACCAATTCAATCTCTTCCGCCATGGCACCAACGACAAAGGCAGCAAGATATCATTGTACAGCAGCAACTAGCCTCAGCAGAGCAGCTCCTCCACCCATGCCAACAGCAACAACAAAGCCAACTAATGAGTTTCTCTCTGCCAAGACACAAACGACAAAGGCAGCCAGAGAACACAGAGCAACAGCAACATAGCCAGGAAGAAGGCCTACCAGCAAAAATGCAGCTAGTTAATTCTGTAAAGGAAGATCAAATATACGAATCATTAAATGAACCAAGTACAGAATGCACAAACTTACCTGCAAATCCAATTCGGTCGCCCCTGCCACGACATCTACAACAAAGGCAGCACGTAATTATCGAGCGAACAGCTGAGGAGCAGCAGCAGATCCGGGCGGATGGCCCATCATCAGCTTCACAGCGAGTCATTTCTGCAAACGAATATGAAACATATGCATTATTTACCGAGCCAAGTATTGAATGCACATACTTACCTGCACAACCAATTCAATCTCTTCCGCCATGGCACCAACGACAAAGGCAGCAAGATATCATTGTACAGCAGCAACTAGCCTCAGCAGAGCAGCTCCTCCACCCACGCCAACAGCAACAACAAAGCCAACTAATGAGTTTCTCTCTGCCAAGACACAAACGACAAAGGCAGCCAGAGAACACAGAGCAACAGCAACATAGCCAGGAAGAAGGCCTACCAGCAAAAATGCAGCTAGTTAATTCTGTAAAGGAAGATCAAATATACGAATCATTAAATGAACCAAGTACAGAATGCACAAACTTACCTGCAAATCCAATTCGGTCGCCCCTGCCACGACGTCAAAAACAAAGGCAGCAAGTGATTTCTAAGCAAACAACTGTACGAAGTCTTGCACAGTTGCGGAGCATTGAGCAGCAGCATCAGAGCCGGACAGAAGCCTCATCAACAACGACACAGCGAATCATCCCTGTTAGGAAAGATCAAATACACAAATTAATGAAGGAGCCAAGTGTGGAATGCATACAATTACCTGCACAACCAATTAAACCTCTTCCGCCACGGTATCAACGACAAAGGCAGCAAGAGATCTTGGAGCAGCAGCAACTAGCCTCAGCAGAGCAGCTCCGCAAGCCACTGCTTATACAACAACAAAGTCTGCCAATGAGTTTCCCTCAGCCAGGGCAACAACGACAAGGGCAGCTGGGGATCATTCAGCAGCAACCAGCAATATCTGCAAATGGAGATCAAACACATCTACCACTGTCTGAGACAAGAGTGAAGTGCACATACTCACCTGCACAACCAATCCGATTACCTCCGCCACGGCATCACCGACATAGGCAGCAAGGGATCAGTGAGTACACTAAGCTACAACAACAAACTCCGACAGGCACCAAGCGCAAGCGATCCCCTCAGTCAGCACAGCAGCAACAACACAGGCATCTTCCAACTACAGACCAGGATCAGCTGCAAACTGGGCCGTATTTCTTGCAAAATCCACTACGGCACGCGACATATGGCCAATGGCAACCGACGATGCAGCAGTATCCAGTTAGCGTGTGGCGACCCGGACATAACTGGAGGCAACTCGCACATCGAAAGGCACGCCCGCTTGCGAATTCACCAGAGTCCCCTGGAAAGAAAAAATCATTAATTAATTAGTAAATGGTGTTAAAACACAATACAATGTATCATGTATAATTTATTTGTAAAAATATTGCCAGACTGCAATACACTGCAGTCGATCACTACCGATGCATGCGATGAATTCTCGTTCATCGCATGCGGAGTTGCCACTTTGTTTTAAGTATCGATATGTACGCTAATTATATTTGTATAAGTTGCTCTATAGTAACGCACAAATAAAATAGGTAAGCTGCCGATTGTCTCATTCGACAGCAAGCCCTCATCGTGTACTATAGTGCACAGCAACCTGAAAAAAAAAGCAACCTGAAAAAGCAACCTGAAAAAAAAGCAACCTGAAAAAAAAAAAAGCAACCTGAAAAAAGAAAGCAACCTGAAAAAAAAAGCAACCTGAAAAAAAAAAAGCAACCTGAAAAAAAGCAACCTGAAAAAAAACCTGAAAAAGCAACCTGAAAAAAAGCAACCTGAAACTGAAAAAAACAGCAACCTGAAAAAAAAAAACCTGAAAAAAAAAGAAAATAATTGCAATAATAGTTATTTATAATAACTAACCTATTGCAAAATAAGTAATCGTGTACGTGTTCTATGTCGTTTTGTCTTGGCAAAACATATTTGTGAACCCGACGTGCGCGTAAAAATTAGCGCGAGACCGCTGCGCCGCATGTACGTACATTAAACTGTACTTGCGGCTCCCAGCCTCTGTGTTAAGTGTAAAAATGCCTAAAAAGCGCAAAAATAGGTACAGCAACCTAGCATATGAGTGGTCAGACGGAGACTCCGAGATTGCCAATGTGCTATCCCCGGAAAATTCCAACAGCTCAAAAAGTACAGATGCCGAGTGCACCGGCACTGTACCTGGGAACAAAATGGCCCCCAAAACCGACGCCAACACCAATACTAGCAAAATTGGTCAGCAACAACAACATAATGAGAAGAGTGCACAGCAACTGCAAAAAACAAAATGGCCGACAGCGTCACCTCAAAAAGTTGGCGCGCGCGCCATTGATGTAACCTGTGATGTAAGCAACTATGCACACTGTGATGTAACTTGTGATGTCAACCGTGAAAACAACGTGACCATCTATGATTCAGATGACACTGCTAATTCGGAAGTCGTATCGGCCTGGGGCCTCTCACTTTCACCGACTGTATCCTCTCTGGGTGCTACAATTGACAAAGCCGTCAATACAAAACGAGAAAACAAAAACTCACAACATCAGCAGCAAGTGTACAATTCGGCACTAAACCTTCCAACAAATATTATTGCGCCAACTACAGCTTCACTTGCTGCGCCAATACTGGAGCACTCGCCGCCTCAGGGGAGCGCACAAAAACAACAACAGGTCACTTATTTGGTGCCAGGCTTGCCGCCAAATGCAATCTCAGCTGAAGAAACACAGCATCAAATGCCAAAAACTACTCCAGGCCATTCGCCTAATGCAAACTCAACACCTACAAACGCACTGTCACTACTAGAACAGTCGACGATGGAGATGAGGGCGCCCAATCAACATCAGCAGCAACAATATCAAAGCCAAAACTCGAGGCCAATTGTTCTGTCGAATTTCCTACTAAACTCAACAACCACTGCAATTGCAGCGCCAACTCGGGAACACTCTGTAAGCGAGGTTAATGCCCACCAAGAACAAACACATAGTCAGTTGTTGAGTTTAGCGACAAAATCACCGACTTCGCTGCCCAAAACGGCTCTGCCGGCCTCAACAACAACAACAAGGCCACCAAACCCAAAACGCGCTGCACCGTACAAACATGCAGCTGCAAATCAACTTAAACGCAAAGTTACCACGCCAATGCAGCACCATAACTTAAAACGCTCTGCATATTCCTTAAGCGATGCCTCACTAAGGAAAGCTATACAATCAAGCGCAAGGCCTATTGTCAAGCTGTATGACTTTTCAAAATTAAAAACAAGATCGGCAGATAAAGCAGCAAAGCCGACTAAGCCAGCAACGACAACTCGACTGAACAACTCTGAGGAATGTATGGACATCAGTGATGAATGCCTGGACCTTGATAGTCTGATGGTAGACAGCAACGACTCAAATGATTCCGGCACCATTCCCACCATTATGCCTCTCAGCACTGATGCACAGCAGAAACAGCAGCAACAACAGCAGCAACAACAACAGCCGCAGCCAACTCGGAGTGCCAAAATTCCATCTCTCTTTCTGCCCAATGTTCAGGAGATTCAACCACTGCTGGATAGACTCAATGGGACCCCAGGCGTTAGTAAATTCACCACAAAATGCACGCAGAACGATGGTGTTCGAGTTCAGTGCAGTGATCTTGCAACCTATAATGCCATATTGGCGTTACTAAACGTTGAGAATACGCACATGCATACCCACCAGCTTCGAAGGGAACGTGGATACAGAGTAATAATACGCCACCTACACCGCTCCACCCCTTGCGACTGGCTACGTGCCCAACTAGGACAACTAGGGTATGTGACCAGATACATCAACGCCTTAAAACATCGCTTTACCGGCAAGCCTATGAATATTTTTGAAGTCGAGCTGGAACCAAGAGTTGATGGCGAGCACGAGAAAATATGCAATATAAAGGAACTGGGCAACCAGCACATTTCTGTCGAACGCCAACTAAGGCGGACAGACCCAGTACAGTGTCACCGCTGCCAAGAGTTCGGCCATAGTAAAAATTATTGCCGGAGGCCGTTTGTTTGCTTGAAATGTGCAGGCGGCCACTCGACTACGGAGTGTACCAAAGCCAGGAACACAGACGCCAAATGTGCCAACTGCCAAGGAAAACACATAGCCAGCTACAAGGGATGCCCGGCATTTAAAAACGCGCAGAGCAAGCTTCTAGCAAACCGACTACGATCATCTAGTGGGCCCCAGAACCAACAGCAGCAGACTGGATCCGCAGCCAACAGGCCTCCTAACAAAGGCAACTCCTCGTCTCCGCAGTGGCACCAAGAACAACAGCATACCAGCAAGCATCAGCAAAATCAGCACCAACGGCAACAGCCAAGTGAACGTCAACAAGGGGAGCAGATGCAGTACCAACCCAGTGAACGCCAGCAACATAAGCCGCAGCTGCAACAGCAGCACCAACACAAGTCAAATAATAATAATCTTACTCTCACTTACAGTCAAGTCGCTCGCAGCAATGGCGCCTTTGGGGAAGTACGCAACCCGGCGATGAGACACCTGCAGAAAATCCAGCACCAGCTTCGACTGGAGCAGGAGAATCAGCAGCCAAGCAAGCACAAGAAGCAACAGCAGCAACTCCATCTCCAGCAACTGACTAGCAGTCCTCGCCTGCAGATTGATACGCAACAGCAGCATCAGCAAATACAGCCCAGTCACCGGCAGCAACATCAGCCACAGCAGCGACAGCTAAGCACAGAGAGAAAAATACGCAACCCGGCAATGTTGCATCTACAAAACCTACAGCAACAGCTTCGACTCAAACAGTCACAACACCAGCACGGCGTACAACAACTGCAGCAGCAAGAAGAAGGCCCCCGCATGCATGAACAGCGCCACAGTGAGCAGCAACAGCAACAAGAACAGCGGCAACAATATGATGGGCCTCTTATGTACGCACTGGAGCGAAACCTGCTTATTGTCAACGAAATGGGTGAAAAGATAGACAAACTGCTAAACATCTTGTATGCACTTGTTCTGCCCAGAATTAACAACCAGCCCATGCCAGTATTAAATCCACAAGTCTCAGCGCAAGCATATAGCGCTGCAGTCCTAACTAATGACTGTCAAATGACCGATGATCATAATCCCAACACTGTCAATGACATGTCAAATGATGGATAGACTACAATCAAACTCTCTTCCTGACGGCCAGATCAACATGACTGCAAATATGCTAAATTACAACAACTCGCCTGCTCCTTCCACCGATGATGCTAATAATATCAGAAGCACAGCGAATAGCTCCACAACAGCTGCCGGCCAAGGCGGCGAACAATACGGCGACTCCTTTAAAATCGCCTATTGGAACGCCGCTGGTGTCGGCAACAAGCAATTGGAGCTGGAAATATTCATGCAACGAAACAAAATAGACATCATGATGGTAATTGAAACCCGCATCTCTCCAACAAGTACACTGCAAGTGAATGGATACTACACATACGCCTCCTCGCACCCGCATAGTCACAGAAGTGGTGGAGTTGCAACACTAATAAAACACGGGATCAAGCATTCAGCTCTTCAGCCAATAACAGCATCGTTCCTGCAATGCGCTCCAATTGCCGTGACCACTGAAGAATACAACAGAATAAACACAGTCATTATTGCGCCAATCTACTGTCCTCCACAACATACCTGGTCCACAAATCACTTTAAGATGCTATTCAAACACTTTGACAGTCTCATTAAAGGTTCCAGTTTCATCCTTTGCGGGGACTGGAACGCAAAGCATCAGTGGTGGGGAAATACTCGTTCCTGTCGCCGTGGTAGAGCCATAATGGAGTGTATTCATAAATACAATCGCTACAATGTGCTTGCAACAGGAGGTGCAACGCACTTTCCATATGACAAGAAGAAGAAACCGTCCGCCATCGATTTCGCCGTCTACGGTGGACTGAGTAAAGGAGAACTCACAACTCACTCCACAATCGATTTAGATTCCGACCACCTCCCAATCCACGTTGAACTTGGAGTCAGAGGTCCAATAACTAAAACGCAGTCTTCAAGACGTCGACTTCTGCCGAAAAAAGTAAATCTTAGAAAATTCCAAGAAGATCTAAACCAGCGAGTTCTGCTAAACACAGAAATCAATTCAGGCATTGACATCGAAGAAGCGATCGACATACTCACCAATAATATCTACAACGCTGCCAAAGCTGCTACACCTTCACCTCATCGTCCACACCAACAAGAACACCGGCATCGTCATATAAACTCTGGCCACTATGCTCTAAATAGCCAAACAAAAAAACTAATTCGGCTTAAGCACAAATGCAAGCGTGAATTTATGATCCTGAGAACACCGTGCCTGAAAAAACGATACAACAACATCCAGAATCGTTTAAAGAAGGCTCTGCGTTTAGCCAACTCCGAGCACATAAACAAAATGTTCGATAAAATTGATGTGAACGACCGCTACAAAATGCAGAAGTTGTGGAAAATTACTAAAAACTTTAAACGGCAACCAGAGCCCAACTGGCCGCTCAAAACAAGCCCGGATAGCAACAGCAGCAGCAATAACTGGACAAGGAGCAGCAACGAAAAAGCTGAGGTCTTTGCATCACATCTGGAACAACGATTCAAGCCAATTATTAGCAACACGGATGAAATGCGGAAAAACATAACACATGAGTTGGCACAGCAGCAGCAACTAAAATTACACCAGGAAAGCAGCGCTGCTAGTATTGTTGGTGGTACTAAATTAAACACATTACCATTCCGACCAGTGACCGTAAGCGAGACTATGCTGGTTATAAGCTCTCTACCGTTGAATAAATCACCTGGCCTCGACAACATAGATAACCAGACCATTAAATCGTTGCCACAGAAAGCAATCACCTACCTCGTTCTCATTTATAACTGCATCTTCAGATTTGGGCATTTTCCTAAGCAGTGGAAGTGTGCTGCCATTACGATGATCTTAAAGCCTGGCAAAAGCACGGACAACGTATCATCCTATCGTCCAATAAGCCTTCTGGCTGGATTCTCGAAGATATTCGAAAGGCTCCTCATGTGCAGACTTTTCGAATGTGATGACTTCGCCAAAGCTGTACCTACCCACCAATTCGGTTTTAGGAAGGAACATGGCACAGAGCAGCAACTTGCTAGAGTAACCCAGTTTATACTAGACGCGTATGAGAATCGTATGTTCTGCTCTGCAGTGTTCATTGACATCAGCGAGGCCTTTGACAGGGTCTGGCATACTGGCCTCCTATGGAAGCTAATCAAGCTGATGCCAATCAAGTTATTCAATGTACTGCAAAGTTATCTTGAAAACAGAACATTCATCGTATGCTGCAATGATGGGACCAAGTCAAAGCTTGGTAAACTTGGTGCCGGAGTACCACAGGGTAGTGTTCTCGGCCCCATTTTATACACCATATACTCGTCAGATATGCCACTTCCAGCGGATGCACAATACTTTTTCTACAGACACAATGACGACAATATGCTTCTTTCTACCTACGCTGATGACACCATTATAATGAGCAAGGCCGCCACAGCCCAAAGTGCAATCAACATTAACCAAGCGTACCTAAACTGCTTCAATAACTGGGCCAATCGCTGGTGTATAAGCATCAATACCAATAAAACGGCACACGTCATCTATACTGCACGTAGAATTGATCAAATGCATACTTTGCGGCCCCCACGATTGAACGAACAGTCAATTGTCACCAAAACATGCCACCAATATTTGGGATTCCACATGGATCGGAAGCTAAATTGCACAATCCACATCACACAACTTTGTAATCGTCTGCGAGCCACATATAAAAAGCTGGAATGGATGCTTGGATGGGATAGCAAGCTGTCAAACACCTGTAAATCAGTAATTTATAAACAGCTCATAGTACCAATATGGCAATATGCCTTACCTATTTATGGAGCCTTGGCATCAAATACGCAGCTTAAACGCCTTGAGGTACTACAGAATATCACCTTACGAAGGATCATGAGAGCCGCCTGGTTTACCAAAAACCAATCAATCAGAGACACCTATAATATAAAGACAATTGAGGAAACATTTCAGCTTGCTAGTGGCAGGTTTGCCACCTCACTCAGTATCCACCCGAATGTGGAAGCACGCAAACTAATTCTCCATCCGCACGTGCCGCAGCGTCTGCAACGGCCGAGATACACGCAGCAATTAAACCAGCATGTTCTACCACTTCAAAAACAGCTACAGTTGCAGCCACAACAACAGCAGACACAGCATGACGGATTGCCAACATTGCTGAGGTTGGAGAAAGAGAAGCAGGATGCCTCGCGACTTGCAGCCACTTCGCTCACCCGGCAACACCAGCAGTCAATACCACCCAAACGTTTCAGTGAATTATTGATAAACTCATTGAGGCGTAGCTACAGGGATGGACAGATGACGCTAGAGCAGGTCCAGGACATGATCAAAGACCAGCCTTTAGTAATTCAAAGACTAATTCTGCCAGAGCCACCTCCGACTGAGCAACAAAGCGAGCCACAACAATCACTCATTGACGATGAAGAGCAGCTTGCTACACGACTAAAGCTCCTCCAGCTGCACATGGAACGTGAACTCGACGAGGCGCCTAATGAAGATACAACAGCGCAACATCTCCAAGTGCCGGGGTCGGCAGAATCACAAGCGGAGCTGGCTGCGTTGCGGCTACACCATCCCGAGTCGACAATCCAGCACAAACTTTTCAGGCCACAGCAAACTAGGCAGCAATATACACCAGCAGATGAGCAAATACAGCACGAAGTTTGTCAGCAGAAGCGAGTCTCTGAGCTGACCATAGCCATGTTCGGCATGCCTCCAATATGGCCCCTTCAGCCATGGCAGCAACAACAACAAAGCCTGCCAATGAGTCTCCCGCTGCCAGTGCATCAACGACAAGGGTTACCGGGAAACAATGGACAGCAGCCAGTAACATCTGGAAATATAAAACAAACATGTCCACAACTCACGGAGCTTAGTGTGAAATCCACACACTTACCTTCAGAGCCAATTCGGTCGCCCATGACACGACTCCAAAAACAAAAACAGCATGTGATACAGGGATTTACACAGCCGAGAGACATGCAGCGGCAGCAGCAGAGACCGGCAGAAGCCACACCAACATCTCACATCATACAGCAGCAGCAACTTATCTCAACAGGACAGCCCCTCCAGCCGTGGCAGCAGCAACAGCATAGCCTGCCAATTAGTTTTCCTCTGCCAGGACAGAAACGACAAAGGCATCTGGGGAACACTGAGCAGCAGCAGCAGATCCGGGCTTTTGGCCCATCCACAAAAACGCAGCGAGTTAATTCTGTAAATGAAGGTCAAATATACGAATTACTGACTGAGCCAAGTACAGAATGCACACAGTTACCTGCAAATCCAATTCGGTCGCCCCTGCCACGACATCTACAACAAAGGCAGCACGTTATTATCGAGCGAACAGCTGAGCAGCAGCAGCAGATCCGGGCGGATGGCCCATCATCAGCTTCACAGCGAGTCATTTCTGCAAACGAATATGAAACATATGCATTATTTACCGAGCCAAGTATAGAATGCACATATTTACCTGCACAACCAATCCGATCTCTTCCGCCATGGCATCAACGACAAAGGCAGCAAGAAATCATTGAACAGCAGCAACTAGTCTCAGCAGAGCAGCTCCTCCAGCCATGGCAAGAGCAACAACAAAGGCAGCCAATGAGTTTCCCTCAGTTGGGACAACAACGACAAGATCAGCTGGGAAACACTGAGCAGCAGCGGCAGAGCCGGGCAGAAGCCTCATCAACAACAACGCAGCTAGTTAATTCTGTAAATGAAGGTCAAATATACGAATTATTGACTGAGCCAAGTACAGAATGCACACAGTTACCTGCAAATCCAATTCGGTCGCTCCTGCCACGACATCAACAACAAAGGCAGCACGTAATTATCGAGCGAACAGCTGAGCAGCAGCAGCAGATCCGGGCGGATGGCCCATCATCAGCTTCACAGCGAGTCATTTCTGCAAACGAATATGAAACACATGCATTATTTACCGAGCCAAGTATAGAATGCACATATTTACCTGCACAACCAATTCAATTTCTTCCGCCATGGCATCAACGACAAAGGCAGCAAGAGATCATAGAACAGATGCAACTAGTCTCAGCAGAGCAGCTCCTCCATCCATGCCAACAGCAACAACAAAGTCAGCCAATGAGTTTCCCTCAGTTGGGACAATTGCGACAAGTGCAGCCGGGGAACACTGAGCAGCAGCAGCAGAACCGGGCAGAAGCCTCATCAACAACAACGCCGCCAGCTAATTCTGAAAATGGAAAACAAATTTATGTATTGACCGAGCCAAGTATAGAATGCACACAGTTACCTGTAAATCCAACTCGGTCGCCCCTGCCACAATGTCAACAACAAAGGCAGCAACTGATCAACGAGCGAACAACTGAGCAGCAGCAAATTCGGTCTGAAACCACAATGATGCAGAAATGGCCAGGACAGCACTGCGATCCCGAGCGAGAAACTCTTCAGCAATTACCTGTGACCCAGCTTGAAAAATCTGGAAACAAATGCATAAAACAGGCCTCATTATCGGTGCATAATAGTAAAGGCACTCACATACCTGAACAGACAACTCGATTTCCACTCCCACGGCAACGAGTTGGTCAACTTGGGATTTTAGACCAGCAGCAAATCCAGCCCTCAGCTAAACGACGGAGGCAACTTGAACCTGCAGAGCCGCCTTCGACCCAGCTAGACCAATTGGCAAAAAAACGTAAAATTAGTGCAAGCGAACATCGACGACCAAGTTGCTCCTTCCTGCCAGGACAACAAAGGCAAGGGCAGCTGGAGAACATTGTGCAGCATCAGCAGCAGAGCCGGGTAGAAGCCTCTTCAACAACAACGCCGCCAGCTAATTCTGAAAATGGAAAACAAATATATGCATTGACCGAGCCAAGCATAGAATGCACATATTCACCTGCACAACCAATTCGATCTCTTCCGCCATGGCATGAACGACAAAGGCAGCAAGAGATCATAGTACAGCAGCAACTAGTTTCAGCAGAGCAGCTCCTCCAGCCACGGCAACAGCAACAACAAAGCCAGCCAATGAGTTTCCCTCAGTTGGGACAACAACGACAAGATCAGCTGGGAAACACTGAGCAGCAGCAGCAGAGCCGGGCAGAAGCCTCATCAACAACAACGCAGCGAGTTAATTCTGTAAATGAAGGTCAAATATACGAATTATTGACTGAGCCAAGTACAGAATGCACACAGTTACCTGCAAATCCAATTCGGTCGCTCCTGCCACGACATCAACAACAAAGGCAGCACGTAATTATCGAGCGAACAGCTGAGCAGCAGCAGCAGATCCGGGCGGATGGCCCATCATCAGCTTCACAGCGAGTCATTTCTGCAAACCAATATGAAACATATACATTATTTACCGAGCCAAGTATAGAATGCACATATTTACCTGCACAACCAATTCAATCTCTTCCGCCATGGCATCAACGACAAAGGCAGCAAGAGATCATAGAACAGCAGCAACTAGTCTCAGCAGAGCAGCTCCTCCATCCATGCCAACAGCAACAACAAAGTCAGCCAATGAGTTTCCCTCAGTTGGGACAATTGCGACAAGTGCAGCCGGGGAACACTGAGCAGCAGCAGCAGAGCCGGGCAGAAGCCTCATCAACAACAACGCCGCCAGCTAATTCTGAAAATGGAAAACAAATTTATGTATTGACCGAGCCAAGTATAGAATGCACACAGTTACCTGTAAATCCAATTCGGTCGCCCCTGCCACGACATCAACAACAAAGGCAGCACGTAATTATCAAGCGAACAGCTGAGCAGCAGCAGCAGATCCGGGCGGATGGCCCATCATCAGCTTCACAGCGAGTCATTTCTGCAAACCAATATGAAACATATACATTATTTACCGAGCCAAGTATAGAATGCACATATTTACCTGCACAACCAATCCGATCTCTTCCGCCATGGCACCAACGACAAAGGCAGCAAGATATTATTGTACAGCAGCAACTAGCCTCAGCAGAGCAGCTCCTCCACCCATGCCAACAGCAACAACAAAGCCAACTAATGAGTTTCTCTCTGCCAAGACACAAACGACAAAGGCAGCCAGAGAACACAGAGCAACAGCAACATAGCCAGGATGAAGGCCTACCAGCAAAAATGCAGCTAGTTAATTCTGTAAAGGAAGATCAAACATACGAATCATTAAATGAACCAAGTACAGAATGCACAAACTTACATGCAAATCCAATTCGGTCGCCCCTGCCACGACGTCAAAAACAAAGGCAGCAAGTGATTTCTAAGCAAACAACTGTACGAAGTTTTGCACAGTTGCGGAGCATTGAGTGGCAGCATCAGACAGAAGCCTCACACAACGACACAGCGAATCATCCCTGTTAGGAAAGATCAAATACACAAATTAATGAAGGAGCCAAGTGTGGAATGCATACAATTACCTGCACAACCAATTAAACCTCTTCTGCCACGGTATCAACGACAAAGGCAGCAAGAGATCTTTGAACAGCAGCAACTAGTCTCAGCAGAGCAGCTCCGCAAGCCACTGCTTAAACAACAACAAAGTCTGCCAATGAGTTTCCCTCAGCCAGGGCAACAACGACAAGGGCAGCTGGGGATCATTCAGCAGCAACCAGCAACATCTGCAAATGGAGATCAAACACATCTACCACTGTCTGAGACAAGAGTGAAGTGCACATACTCACCTGCACAACCAATCCGATTACCTCCGCCACGGCATCACCGACATAGGCAGCAAGGGATCAGTGAGTACACTAAGCTACAACAACAAACTCCGACAGGCACCAAGCGCAAGCGATCCCCTCAGTCAGCACAGCAGCAACAACACAGGCATCTTCCAACTACAGACCAGGATCAGCTGCAAACTGGGCCGTATTTCTTGCAAAATCCACTACGGCACGCGACATATGGCCAATGGCAACCGACGATACAGCAGTATCCAGTTAGCGTGTGGCGACCCGGACACAACTGGAGGCAACTCGCACATCGAAAGGCACGCCCGCTTGCGAATTCACCAGAGTCCCCTGGAAAGAAAAAATCATTAATCAATTAGTAAATGGTGTTAAAACACAATACAATGTATCATGTATAATTTATTTGTAAAAATATTGCCAGACTGCAATACACTGCAGTCGATCACTTCCGATGCATGCGATGAATTCTCGTTCATCGCATGCGGAGTTGCCACTTTGTTTTAAGTATCGATATGTACGCTAATTATATTTGTATAAGTTGCTCTATAGTAACGCACAAATAAAATAGGTAAGCTGCCGATTGTCTCATTCGACAGCAAGCCCTCATCGTGTACTATAGTGCACAGCAACCTGAAAAAAAAAACGTTTCAGTGAATTATTGATAAACTCATTGAGGCGTAGCTACAGGGATGGACAGATGACGCTAGAGCAGGTCCAGGACATGATCAAAGACCAGCCTTTAGTAATTCAAAGACTAATTCTGCCAGAGCCACCTCCGACTGAGCAACAAAGCGAGCCACAACAATCACTCATTAACGATGAAGAGCAGCTTGCTACACGACTAAAGCTCCTCCAGCTGCACATGGAACGTGAACTCGACGAGGCGCCTAATGAAGATACAACAGCGCAACATCTCCAAGTGCCGGTGTCGGCAGAATCACAAGCGGAGCTGGCTGCGTTGCGGCTACACCATCCCGAGTCGACAATCCAGCACAAACTTTTCAGGCCACAGCAAACTAGGCAGCAATATACACCAGCAGATGAGCAAATACAGCACGAAGTTTGTCAGCAGAAGCGAGTCTCTGAGCTGACCATAGCCATGTTCGGCATGCCCCCAATATGGCCCCTTCAGCCATGGCAGCAACAACAACAAAGCCTGCCAATGAGTCTCCCGCTGCCAGTGCATCAACGACAAGGGTTACCGGGAAACAATGGACAGCAGCCAGTAACATCTGGAAATATAAAACAAACATGTCCACAACTCACGGAGCTTAGTGTGAAATCCACACACTTACCTTCAGAGCCAATTCGGTCGCCCATGACACGACTCCAAAAACAAAAACAGCATGTGATACAGGGATTTACACAGCCGAGAGACATGCAGCGGCAACAGCAGAGACCGGCAGAAGCCACACCAACATCTCACATCATACAGCAGCAGCAACTTATCTCAACAGGACAGCCCCTCCAGCCGTGGCAGCAGCAACAGCATAGCCTGCCAATTAGTTTTCCTCTTCCAGGACAGAAACGACAAAGGCATCTGGGGAACACTGAGCAGCAGCAGCAGAGCTGGGCTTTTGGCCCATCCACAAAAACGCAGCGAGTTAATTCTGTAAATGAAGGTCAAATATACGAATTACTGACTGAGCCAAGTACAGAATGCACACAGTTACCTGCAAATCCAACTCGGTCGCCCCTGCCACGACATCTACAACAAAGGCAGCACGTTATTATCGAGCGAACAGCTGAGCAGCAGCAGCAGATCCGGGCGGATGGCCCATCATCAGCTTCACAGCGAGTCATTTCTGCAAACGAATATGAAACATATGCATTATTTACCGAGCCAAGTATAGAATGCACATATTTACCTGCACAACCAATCCGATCTCTTCCGCCATGGCATCAACGACAAAGGCAGCAAGAAATCATTGAACAGCAGCAACTAGTCTCAGCAGAGCAGCTCCTCCAGCCATGGCAAGAGCAACAACAAAGGCAGCCAATGAGTTTCCCTCAGTTGGGACAACAACGACAAGATCAGCTGGGAAACACTGAGCAGCAGCGGCAGAGCCGGGCAGAAGCCTCATCAACAACAACGCAGCTAGTTAATTCTGTAAATGAAGGTCAAATATACGAATTATTGACTGAGCCAAGTACAGAATGCACACAGTTACCTGCAAATCCAATTCGGTCGCTCCTGCCACGACATCAACAACAAAGGCAGCACGTAATTATCGAGCGAACAGCTGAGCAGCAGCAGCAGATCCGGGCGGATGGCCCATCATCAGCTTCACAGCGAGTCATTTCTGCAAACGAATATGAAACACATGCATTATTTACCGAGCCAAGTATAGAATGCACATATTTACCTGCACAACCAATTCAATTTCTTCCGCCATGGCATCAACGACAAAGGCAGCAAGAGATCATAGAACAGATGCAACTAGTCTCAGCAGAGCAGCTCCTCCATCCATGCCAACAGCAACAACAAAGTCAGCCAATGAGTTTCCCTCAGTTGGGACAATTGCGACAAGTGCAGCCGGGGAACACTGAGCAGCAGCAGCAGAACCGGGCAGAAGCCTCATCAACAACAACGCCGCCAGCTAATTCTGAAAATGGAAAACAAATTTATGTATTGACCGAGCCAAGTATAGAATGCACACAGTTACCTGTAAATCCAACTCGGTCGCCCCTGCCACAATGTCAACAACAAAGGCAGCAACTGATCAACGAGCGAACAACTGAGCAGCAGCAAATTCGGTCTGAAACCACAATGATGCAGAAATGGCCAGGACAGCACTGCGATCCCGAGCGAGAAACTCTTCAGCAATTACCTGTGACCCAGCTTGAAAAATCTGGAAACAAATGCATAAAACAGGCCTCATTATCGGTGCATAATAGTAAAGGCACTCACATACCTGAACAGACAACTCGATTTCCACTCCCACGGCAACGAGTTGGTCAACTTGGGATTTTAGACCAGCAGCAAATCCAGCCCTCAGCTAAACGACGGAGGCAACTTGAACCTGCAGAGCCGCCTTCGACCCAGCTAGACCAATTGGCAAAAAAACGTAAAATTAGTGCAAGCGAACATCGACGACCAAGTTGCTCCTTCCTGCCAGGACAACAAAGGCAAGGGCAGCTGGAGAACATTGTGCAGCATCAGCAGCAGAGCCGGGTAGAAGCCTCTTCAACAACAACGCCGCCAGCTAATTCTGAAAATGGAAAACAAATATATGCATTGACCGAGCCAAGCATAGAATGCACATATTCACCTGCACAACCAATTCGATCTCTTCCGCCATGGCATGAACGACAAAGGCAGCAAGAGATCATAGTACAGCAGCAACTAGCTTCAGCAGAGCAGCTCCTCCAGCCACGGCAACAGCAACAACAAAGCCAGCCAATGAGTTTCCCTCAGTTGGGACAACAACGACAAGAGCAGCTAGGAAACACTGAGCAGCAGCAGCAGAGCCGGGCAGAAGGCCTCATCAACAACAACGCAGCGAGTTAATTCTGTAAATGAAGGTCAAATATACGAATTATTGACTGAGCCAAGTACAGAATGCACACAGTTACCTGCAAATCCAATTCGGTCGCTCCTGCCACGACATCAACAACAAAGGCAGCACGTAATTATCGAGCGAACAGCTGAGCAGCAGCAGCAGATCCGGGCGGATGGCCCATCATCAGCTTCACGGCGAGTCATTTCTGCAAACGAATATGAAACACATGCATTATTTACCGAGCCAAGTATAGAATGCACATATTTACCTGCACAACCAATTCAATCTCTTCCGCCATGGCATCAACGACAAAGGCAGCAAGAGATCATAGAACAGCAGCAACTAGTCTCAGCAGAGCAGCTCCTCCATCCATGCCAACAGCAACAACAAAGTCAGCCAATGAGTTTCCCTCAGTTGGGACAATTGCGACAAGTGCAGCCGGGGAACACTGAGCAGCAGCAGCAGAGCCGGGCAGAAGCCTCATCAACAACAACGCCGCCAGCTAATTCTGAAAATGGAAAACAAATTTATGTATTGACCGAGCCAAGTATAGAATGCACACAGTTACCTGTAAATCCAATTCGGTCGCCCCTGCCACGACATCAACAACAAAGGCAGCACGTAATTATCAAGCGAACAGCTGAGCAGCAGCAGCAGATCCGGGCGGATGGCCCATCATCAGCTTCACAGCGAGTCATTTCTGCAAACCAATATGAAACATATACATTATTTACCGAGCCAAGTATAGAATGCACATATTTACCTGCACAACCAATCCGATCTCTTCCGCCATGGCACCAACGACAAAGGCAGCAAGATATTATTGTACAGCAGCAACTAGCCTCAGCAGAGCAGCTCCTCCACCCATGCCAACAGCAACAACAAAGCCAACTAATGAGTTTCTCTCTGCCAAGACACAAACGACAAAGGCAGCCAGAGAACACAGAGCAACAGCAACATAGCCAGGATGAAGGCCTACCAGCAAAAATGCAGCTAGTTAATTCTGTAAAGGAAGATCAAACATACGAATCATTAAATGAACCAAGTACAGAATGCACAAACTTACATGCAAATCCAATTCGGTCGCCCCTGCCACGACGTCAAAAACAAAGGCAGCAAGTGATTTCTAAGCAAACAACTGTACGAAGTTTTGCACAGTTGCGGAGCATTGAGTGGCAGCATCAGACAGAAGCCTCAACAACGACACAGCGAATCATCCCTGTTAGGAAAGATCAAATACACAAATTAATGAAGGAGCCAAGTGTGGAATGCATACAATTACCTGCACAACCAATTAAACCTCTTCTGCCACGGTATCAACGACAAAGGCAGCAAGAGATCTTTGAACAGCAGCAACTAGTCTCAGCAGAGCAGCTCCGCAAGCCACTGCTTAAACAACAACAAAGTCTGCCAATGAGTTTCCCTCAGCCAGGGCAACAACGACAAGGGCAGCTGGGGATCATTCAGCAGCAACCAGCAACATCTGCAAATGGAGATCAAACACATCTACCACTGTCTGAGACAAGAGTGAAGTGCACATACTCACCTGCACAACCAATCCGATTACCTCCGCCACGGCATCACCGACATAGGCAGCAAGGGATCAGTGAGTACACTAAGCTACAACAACAAACTCCGACAGGCACCAAGCGCAAGCGATCCCCTCAGTCAGCACAGCAGCAACAACACAGGCATCTTCCAACTACAGACCAGGATCAGCTGCAAACTGGGCCGTATTTCTTGCAAAATCCACTACGGCACGCGACATATGGCCAATGGCAACCGACGATACAGCAGTATCCAGTTAGCGTGTGGCGACCCGGACACAACTGGAGGCAACTCGCACATCGAAAGGCACGCCCGCTTGCGAATTCACCAGAGTCCCCTGGAAAGAAAAAATCATTAATCAATTAGTAAATGGTGTTAAAACACAATACAATGTATCATGTATAATTTATTTGTAAAAATATTGCCAGACTGCAATACACTGCAGTCGATCACTTCCGATGCATGCGATGAATTCTCGTTCATCGCATGCGGAGTTGCCACTTTGTTTTAAGTATCGATATGTACGCTAATTATATTTGTATAAGTTGCTCTATAGTAACGCACAAATAAAATAGGTAAGCTGCCGATTGTCTCATTCGACAGCAAGCCCTCATCGTGTACTATAGTGCACAGCAACCTGAAAAAAAAAAAACCCAAACGTTTCAGTGAATTATTGATAAACTCATTGAGGCGTAGCTACAGGGATGGACAGATGACGCTAGAGCAGGTCCAGGACATGATCAAAGACCAGCCTTTAGTAATTCAAAGACTAATTCTGCCAGAGCCACCTCCGACTGAGCAACAAAGCGAGCCACAACAATCACTCATTAACGATGAAGAGCAGCTTGCTACACGACTAAAGCTCCTCCAGCTGCACATGGAACGTGAACTCGACGAGGCGCCTAATGAAGATACAACAGCGCAACATCTCCAAGTGCCGGTGTCGGCAGAATCACAAGCGGAGCTGGCTGCGTTGCGGCTACACCATCCCGAGTCGACAATCCAGCACAAACTTTTCAGGCCACAGCAAACTAGGCAGCAATATACACCAGCAGATGAGCAAATACAGCACGAAGTTTGTCAGCAGAAGCGAGTCTCTGAGCTGACCATAGCCATGTTCGGCATGCCCCCAATATGGCCCCTTCAGCCATGGCAGCAACAACAACAAAGCCTGCCAATGAGTCTCCCGCTGCCAGTGCATCAACGACAAGGGTTACCGGGAAACAATGGACAGCAGCCAGTAACATCTGGAAATATAAAACAAACATGTCCACAACTCACGGAGCTTAGTGTGAAATCCACACACTTACCTTCAGAGCCAATTCGGTCGCCCATGACACGACTCCAAAAACAAAAACAGCATGTGATACAGGGATTTACACAGCCGAGAGACATGCAGCGGCAACAGCAGAGACCGGCAGAAGCCACACCAACATCTCACATCATACAGCAGCAGCAACTTATCTCAACAGGACAGCCCCTCCAGCCGTGGCAGCAGCAACAGCATAGCCTGCCAATTAGTTTTCCTCTTCCAGGACAGAAACGACAAAGGCATCTGGGGAACACTGAGCAGCAGCAGCAGAGCTGGGCTTTTGGCCCATCCACAAAAACGCAGCGAGTTAATTCTGTAAATGAAGGTCAAATATACGAATTACTGACTGAGCCAAGTACAGAATGCACACAGTTACCTGCAAATCCAACTCGGTCGCCCCTGCCACGACATCTACAACAAAGGCAGCACGTTATTATCGAGCGAACAGCTGAGCAGCAGCAGCAGATCCGGGCGGATGGCCCATCATCAGCTTCACAGCGAGTCATTTCTGCAAACGAATATGAAACATATGCATTATTTACCGAGCCAAGTATAGAATGCACATATTTACCTGCACAACCAATCCGATCTCTTCCGCCATGGCATCAACGACAAAGGCAGCAAGAAATCATTGAACAGCAGCAACTAGTCTCAGCAGAGCAGCTCCTCCAGCCATGGCAAGAGCAACAACAAAGGCAGCCAATGAGTTTCCCTCAGTTGGGACAACAACGACAAGATCAGCTGGGAAACACTGAGCAGCAGCGGCAGAGCCGGGCAGAAGCCTCATCAACAACAACGCAGCTAGTTAATTCTGTAAATGAAGGTCAAATATACGAATTATTGACTGAGCCAAGTACAGAATGCACACAGTTACCTGCAAATCCAATTCGGTCGCTCCTGCCACGACATCAACAACAAAGGCAGCACGTAATTATCGAGCGAACAGCTGAGCAGCAGCAGCAGATCCGGGCGGATGGCCC
Source organism: Drosophila borealis (assembly GCA_035045885.1). Lineage (NCBI taxonomy): Eukaryota > Metazoa > Arthropoda > Insecta > Diptera > Drosophilidae > Drosophila > Drosophila borealis. The sequence goes on along the minus strand of JAWNOR010000232.1, from coordinate 90,512 downwards.
ATCATCAGCTTCACAGCGAGTCATTTCTGCAAACGAATATGAAACACATGCATTATTTACCGAGCCAAGTATAGAATGCACATATTTACCTGCACAACCAATTCAATTTCTTCCGCCATGGCATCAACGACAAAGGCAGCAAGAGATCATAGAACAGATGCAACTAGTCTCAGCAGAGCAGCTCCTCCATCCATGCCAACAGCAACAACAAAGTCAGCCAATGAGTTTCCCTCAGTTGGGACAATTGCGACAAGTGCAGCCGGGGAACACTGAGCAGCAGCAGCAGAACCGGGCAGAAGCCTCATCAACAACAACGCCGCCAGCTAATTCTGAAAATGGAAAACAAATTTATGTATTGACCGAGCCAAGTATAGAATGCACACAGTTACCTGTAAATCCAACTCGGTCGCCCCTGCCACAATGTCAACAACAAAGGCAGCAACTGATCAACGAGCGAACAACTGAGCAGCAGCAAATTCGGTCTGAAACCACAATGATGCAGAAATGGCCAGGACAGCACTGCGATCCCGAGCGAGAAACTCTTCAGCAATTACCTGTGACCCAGCTTGAAAAATCTGGAAACAAATGCATAAAACAGGCCTCATTATCGGTGCATAATAGTAAAGGCACTCACATACCTGAACAGACAACTCGATTTCCACTCCCACGGCAACGAGTTGGTCAACTTGGGATTTTAGACCAGCAGCAAATCCAGCCCTCAGCTAAACGACGGAGGCAACTTGAACCTGCAGAGCCGCCTTCGACCCAGCTAGACCAATTGGCAAAAAAACGTAAAATTAGTGCAAGCGAACATCGACGACCAAGTTGCTCCTTCCTGCCAGGACAACAAAGGCAAGGGCAGCTGGAGAACATTGTGCAGCATCAGCAGCAGAGCCGGGTAGAAGCCTCTTCAACAACAACGCCGCCAGCTAATTCTGAAAATGGAAAACAAATATATGCATTGACCGAGCCAAGCATAGAATGCACATATTCACCTGCACAACCAATTCGATCTCTTCCGCCATGGCATGAACGACAAAGGCAGCAAGAGATCATAGTACAGCAGCAACTAGTTTCAGCAGAGCAGCTCCTCCAGCCACGGCAACAGCAACAACAAAGCCAGCCAATGAGTTTCCCTCAGTTGGGACAACAACGACAAGATCAGCTGGGAAACACTGAGCAGCAGCAGCAGAGCCGGGCAGAAGCCTCATCAACAACAACGCAGCGAGTTAATTCTGTAAATGAAGGTCAAATATACGAATTATTGACTGAGCCAAGTACAGAATGCACACAGTTACCTGCAAATCCAATTCGGTCGCTCCTGCCACGACATCAACAACAAAGGCAGCACGTAATTATCGAGCGAACAGCTGAGCAGCAGCAGCAGATCCGGGCGGATGGCCCATCATCAGCTTCACGGCGAGTCATTTCTGCAAACGAATATGAAACACATGCATTATTTACCGAGCCAAGTATAGAATGCACATATTTACCTGCACAACCAATTCAATCTCTTCCGCCATGGCATCAACGACAAAGGCAGCAAGAGATCATAGAACAGCAGCAACTAGTCTCAGCAGAGCAGCTCCTCCATCCATGCCAACAGCAACAACAAAGTCAGCCAATGAGTTTCCCTCAGTTGGGACAATTGCGACAAGTGCAGCCGGGGAACACTGAGCAGCAGCAGCAGAGCCGGGCAGAAGCCTCATCAACAACAACGCCGCCAGCTAATTCTGAAAATGGAAAACAAATTTATGTATTGACCGAGCCAAGTATAGAATGCACACAGTTACCTGTAAATCCAATTCGGTCGCCCCTGCCACGACATCAACAACAAAGGCAGCACGTAATTATCAAGCGAACAGCTGAGCAGCAGCAGCAGATCCGGGCGGATGGCCCATCATCAGCTTCACAGCGAGTCATTTCTGCAAACCAATATGAAACATATACATTATTTACCGAGCCAAGTATAGAATGCACATATTTACCTGCACAACCAATCCGATCTCTTCCGCCATGGCACCAACGACAAAGGCAGCAAGATATTATTGTACAGCAGCAACTAGCCTCAGCAGAGCAGCTCCTCCACCCATGCCAACAGCAACAACAAAGCCAACTAATGAGTTTCTCTCTGCCAAGACACAAACGACAAAGGCAGCCAGAGAACACAGAGCAACAGCAACATAGCCAGGATGAAGGCCTACCAGCAAAAATGCAGCTAGTTAATTCTGTAAAGGAAGATCAAACATACGAATCATTAAATGAACCAAGTACAGAATGCACAAACTTACATGCAAATCCAATTCGGTCGCCCCTGCCACGACGTCAAAAACAAAGGCAGCAAGTGATTTCTAAGCAAACAACTGTACGAAGTTTTGCACAGTTGCGGAGCATTGAGTGGCAGCATCAGACAGAAGCCTCAACAACGACACAGCGAATCATCCCTGTTAGGAAAGATCAAATACACAAATTAATGAAGGAGCCAAGTGTGGAATGCATACAATTACCTGCACAACCAATTAAACCTCTTCTGCCACGGTATCAACGACAAAGGCAGCAAGAGATCTTTGAACAGCAGCAACTAGTCTCAGCAGAGCAGCTCCGCAAGCCACTGCTTAAACAACAACAAAGTCTGCCAATGAGTTTCCCTCAGCCAGGGCAACAACGACAAGGGCAGCTGGGGATCATTCAGCAGCAACCAGCAACATCTGCAAATGGAGATCAAACACATCTACCACTGTCTGAGACAAGAGTGAAGTGCACATACTCACCTGCACAACCAATCCGATTACCTCCGCCACGGCATCACCGACATAGGCAGCAAGGGATCAGTGAGTACACTAAGCTACAACAACAAACTCCGACAGGCACCAAGCGCAAGCGATCCCCTCAGTCAGCACAGCAGCAACAACACAGGCATCTTCCAACTACAGACCAGGATCAGCTGCAAACTGGGCCGTATTTCTTGCAAAATCCACTACGGCACGCGACATATGGCCAATGGCAACCGACGATACAGCAGTATCCAGTTAGCGTGTGGCGACCCGGACACAACTGGAGGCAACTCGCACATCGAAAGGCACGCCCGCTTGCGAATTCACCAGAGTCCCCTGGAAAGAAAAAATCATTAATCAATTAGTAAATGGTGTTAAAACACAATACAATGTATCATGTATAATTTATTTGTAAAAATATTGCCAGACTGCAATACACTGCAGTCGATCACTTCCGATGCATGCGATGAATTCTCGTTCATCGCATGCGGAGTTGCCACTTTGTTTTAAGTATCGATATGTACGCTAATTATATTTGTATAAGTTGCTCTATAGTAACGCACAAATAAAATAGGTAAGCTGCCGATTGTCTCATTCGACAGCAAGCCCTCATCGTGTACTATAGTGCACAGCAACCTGAAAAAAAAAAAAGATGCTGAGGACATCGCTACTATCAATATGAATGCCAGGCCTGAGGGACCGCAACATATACCCCCACTTATGCCTACCAATAACTCTAACGCAGAACCCAATGTTCCAGACGTTGCCAGCAATGTTAAGATCAGGCCTGAACCGCTCTACGTGCCTGGACTTAACGGTAATATTGTCCCATTCCTAAAGGACATTGATGACTTAATTGGAGAGGGTAACTACCACACCAAACCGACTTCGGATCGCGGACTTCGTATTCAATGCAACGACATTAGCTCATACCGCGCACTAGTAAGATTCTTTGAAGAATGTAGTGTTGAGTCCCATACTTACCAACTGAGCAGTGACCGTGGCTTCAGAGTAGTAATTAGACACCTTCACCGAGCTACTCCTAATGACTGGATCAAGCAGAAGCTTAGTGACAAGGGACACAACGTTCGATTTGTAAATGTTATCAAGAAGCGTTTCTCTGGCGAGCCTCTTGATCTCTTTCAAGTTGAGCTTGAGCCTAAAAAGAACAATAACGAAATTTTCGACTTAACAGTCCTGGGAGGCCAGCGAGTCAAAGTCGAAAAGCCAATAAGAAATACGGATGTTGTGCAGTGCCACCGTTGCCAACAGATTGGACACACAAAAAATTACTGTCGCCGCATATTTAGATGCGTAAAGTGCGGACAAGAGCACCCATCAACACTCTGTGAAAAGGCGCCTAGTGCAGAAGCGAAATGTGCTAATTGTAAGGGCCCACATGCTGCTAGTTACAGGGGCTGCATCTTCTTCAAAAACAATGCTAAAAAGAGGGAACCTGCCGTTCTACAAAGAGCCAATAGATTGCTATTTCAGCTTGGAGAACCCACCATTCCAATTAGCTCTGGTAGGCAACAGGGACGACCAAAGCAGCAACCGCTTCGGCCTCCAGTTGTTCAGGGCCAGCAGGCACAACAGCAGCAACCACAGTGGCTCTCTGAGCAGCAGAAGCAGCCGCAGCACAACCCATTCCGTCTGCAAGTGCAACACCAGCAGCCAATGCCTCAAGCTGCAAGCAGCTATGCAGTCGCCCTTAAAACTGGCCTGCCAGATGAGCGCTCCCGAGTGCAGAAGCAGACCGCACAGCGCCAAACAACTCGACAGCAGCCTCAACATGATTCGAGATTGCAGCACAACAATCAGCCGCCTCAGCGCCACCAGCATGTGCATTATCAGGAGCGAGAAACTCGGCAAGTGATAGCACATCCTGCAGAAGCGCGCCAGCAACACAGGAGCCGCAGCCGCAGCTCACCGCGAACTGCATACCCGCGAGATGACCTCAGCCGAAAACTTGATCAGCTGATCAACATAATGGTTGAACAACAAAGGAGCCCAATTGCCCCTGCCAATAACAGCAACCTGGAAAGTAAAATTGACAGATTAGTTGATTTAATGACGAGTATGATGGCTACCGTAAGCACTCTCATGTCTACCATGGAGCGCGTCAATGGTAACCAAAATGTCTAGCCACGACGCCAACTCCATCACTTCCTCCTCAGAGAGAAATGGGCATAACATATATGCCAGACTCAACACCAACGCCCTTAAAATTGTAGCCTGGAATGCAGCAGGAATACACAATAAACTGGAAGAGATGGAGTTATTTATGCTGCAAAACGAAATCGACATAATGTTAATAGCTGAAAGCTACCTACGGGATGCAGAAACTATTGATATAAGGGGATACCACACTTACCTGGCAAACCACCCATCTAACAACCGCCGTGGAGGTGCAGCCATCCTAGTAAAGCGCACAATCCAACACATAGCGCTCATGCCGACAACCCTGGAGAAAATTCAGTGTGCGCCAGTTGCAATTACACTGCTAAATGGCTCAGTCATTAATGTTGCGGCCATATACTGCCCCCCGCGGGAACATTGGCTGGTTCAAGACTTCAACTACGTATTTAGACAGCTTAGTGCTAAATTTATTGCTGCTGGTGACTGGAATGCCAGAAGTTATTGGTGGGGCAACAGCAGATCAAATCGCAGGGGTAATATACTCCTTGAAAGTGTGCAGCAGCAAAACCTTGACATTCTGGCAACTGGCTCGTCAACGCGCTTTCCAAATAATGCGCGGCAGTCCCCGACAGCCATTGACTTCGCAGTATATAAAGGTGTGCAGTATGGTCTGCTAAAAATAAGCACATCCAATGACTTAGGATCGGATCACCTGCCGCTGCTGATTGAACTACTGAGTAAGCCAGCAGAAGGCGAACCCAAGTGTCATCTTCTTCCAGCAAATGCGAGCATACCCAAATTTCAACTGTGGCTAAACATGCACATCAATTTGAACACTGAGCTTCACTGTGGCGAAGATATTGACGATGCGGTAGACATACTGGAAAATAATATCCACTCTGCAGCGAAATTTGCAACAAACCTAACTCACCAGCCTTACCGAGGGCAACCAAAATATAACTACACAATCAACAGGCGCATTCAACAAATGATTGAGGCCAAGAGGCTGATTAAACGCCACATACAGGCATACCACAACCCGGCTGCTAGGCAAGCACACAACAGATTAGCCAACAACATTAGCCGGGAAATCAAGCAGGCCAAGGCGATAAGACTTGATGAGTTGCTGGAATCTATCGATGCAAGGGATAGATACAGTATGCAAAAGTTATGGCGGCTAACGGGGAACATCAAAAGGCAGCCCGCACCTAATTTACCAGTGAGGAAGCACACTGAGGGAGCTGGGACTTCCCAGTGGTGCAAGACCACCGAAGAAAAAGCCGAAGCCTTTGCGCAGCACCTTGAACAAAGGTTTAGGCCAATGATCACCACGCTGCCCTCTGACAAGAGCCATGTCGAGATGCAAGTATCGCTACCTGTGACCCAAGGTGAACTCTGCTTCCCTCCAGTCACGCTAGGGGAAGTACAAGCTATAATCAAAATGCTGCAAACAAAAAAGTCTCCGGGGATTGACCGAATCGATAATCGCACGATCAAGGAACTGCCACAGTCAGCTGTACTGTACCTAGTGCTTATTTTTAACGGTATCCTACGCTTTGGACACTTTCCTTGCAAGTGGAAATGTGCCAAAATAACAATGATCCAAAAGCCAGGCAAGCCCTCTGATCAGCTTGGATCATACAGGCCAATAAGCTTGCTCGCTGGCTTTTCAAAAATCTTTGAGCGACTGCTGCTGCGCCGGATGTTCCAATTGGACAACATCATCAATGCAATTCCGAGCCACCAATTCGGTTTCAGACGTGAGCATGCTGCTGAACAACAATTGGGTCGAGTTACGCAGTTTATACTAGAAGCGTACGAGGACAATAAATACTGCTCTGCGGTCTATATGGACATACAGGAGGCGTTTGATCGTGTCTGGCATGACGGACTGCGATTCAAGCTCAAACAGCTATTGCCGGAAGTCCTCTACCGAGTTATGAATAGCTATCTAAGCGAACGCACATTCATTGTGGACTGCTGTGGAGGTACGCATTCCAGCCTAAAAGAAATCTGCGCCGGCGTTCCGCAGGGTAGTGTTTTAGGGCCTGTACTGTACACCCTATACACATCCGACATGCCCCTACCTGCACCGCTACGACACGGCAAACTGATGCTGGCAACTTATGCCGATGACACGGCCATCTTGTCATCGGCAAACTTGCAAGAAGATGCCATTGCCAATTTGGATCTGTTCCTTGCCACCATTACAACATGGACACAAAAGTGGAGCATTAGCATCAACATTACCAAAACCAAGCACATAATGCACACTTGGAGAAGCTTGCAGATGCCAATTCTTTCCCCAAGAATTTTGGATCAACGGCTCACCACAGAAGAAAGGATTTCATACCTGGGAGTGCAAGTCGATAAAAAGCTTCTTTTGAGCAGCCACGTCACCACCATTGTCGCCAGGGTTAGAGACAGGGCCAAAAAGCTGCACTGGCTAATATCAGAAAGGAGCAAGCTACCATTAAAATGCAAGGTATCACTCTATAAGCAGCTCATAGCCCCAATATGGCAGTTCGCACTTCCGGTCTGGGGATCACTTCTATGCGAAGGCCAATTTGAACGGATTCAAGTTGCGCAAAACAAGATATTGCGAACCATTGCTGGAGCACCTTGGTACGTGCGAAACCAAAGCATCCACACTGATCTGAAGGTCGTGCCGGTGGAAAAAATGTATCAGGATGCTTGCTCCAGGTACTGGGCTCGGCTCAGCAACCACAGCAACGATGAAGCCAAAAATATTGCCCTTAAAGCAAGACTCCCACAACGTCACCTAGGTGTCAGAAGAAGATACGCTGAAATGCTTCGGAAGCACCTACCTCTGGGTCGCCTAGCACAGCAGCAGCGGTCACAGCAGGTCCAGCTACCTTCTCATGGGCAGCCACGTCCGCTCCCACGACCACCCAGTCTCAGAGACTACCTTGTATTTGACATACAAGAACTGCTAAGTCAAACAGTGGTGCAGCCCAACTACCTCCAGGATAGACGAAACAGCCCGTCTCATATACAGCTGTGCTCAACTCTCGCTACCACTACAAGGCCAGGAGCTCTCATTCCTCCCAGTCCAGAGACACCAAGCTCGCATCCAAATCCACAGACGCAGCGGGACGTGGCCACCAGTGCGGATCAAGAAGCAGTGTGCAACACCATGTGCACACTTGCTACACTGTTCATGATGGCAGCCAACCTCTATGTACTTGTACCACAGCGAGGGCCTAAGACTAGGACTACTTGCAGGACACGGCAACTCATCCAATTGCGACTGGCTGAAAGGCAGATAAAGCAAAGATTGCGTTACGCTAACGAACCAATCAGATGGCTTCATACAACTCGTTGCCAAAGGGTTGCCTACTTACAGAAATTCAGACTGCGACATCCCATACAATGGAAAAAGGCCTTGATGCTACGTCTCTCAAGCACCCACACCAATGGCATCTGGCGGCAGGATCAACGGTGGTCACGCTGGCGGCTCCAGCTCATCCAGATGCAACGGCTATCAGACTGGGTAGCTTCCAGACAATTGGGGATTTTCCCAATCCTCAAATAATTAATTTGACAGCAATCCCCATGCCAAGGCTGGGAAACTTCACTTGAATTGTATATTACATGTCACTTAATTCATTGTAAGTACTCTAGGTATTAAATGAATAAAAAAAAAAAGTCTGGATCCCAGTCCCCACTTCTCTGTCTGTCAACCAGGCATGGAGCTGGGCTCTGGAATCCAGACCGACATTGCGTTTGTTCCCTTGTGTCGAACGGTAAACAAAAAAAAAAACAAACAAACGGTAAACAACGGTAAACACACACAAAACAAAAAATCTGAAAAACAAAAATAAAAATATTCTAAGGACAAAAATCAACAAAATTTTGCCGACGCTACATACGGGCAATCTGCCCCCGTCCCGTGCCTTTCCAAAAGGTGAAAGCATGGGTATCAAGCTAAAAGAAATTGGAAACGTAAAATCTGGAAGTTCCTCTGACTGGGACGACGATGAGTTCATAAGGAGACTCGGTGCTGCAAACGCTCAGGCCGTCGCGAGTGGAACAGATGCCTCTGTGTCGGCTAGATCTAGCAAGACATCGTCACTTAGAGAAAACTATCTAAAAGCACGACAACAGGAGACTTGTCAAAAAGTGCAGCGAAAACGTCGTGTCACTGGTGGTGAAAGCCCTAGGACACAGAAGAAAAAAGCCAATGAAGATGAAAATGTTGAAACTGTATCCTTGGAAGATGAAGATGTGGACGTTGAAGCAATGGACGTTACCCCTCAGCCGATTATAAACCCAAATCCTGAAACCGATGCTGAGGACATCGCTACTATCAATATGAATGCCAGGCCTGAGGGACCGCAACATATACCCCCACTTATGCCTACCAATAACTCTAACGCAGAACCCAATGTTCCAGACGTTGCCAGCAATGTTAAGATCAGGCCTGAACCGCTCTACGTGCCTGGACTTAACGGTAATATTGTCCCATTCCTAAAGGACATTGATGACTTAATTGGAGAGGGTAACTACCACACCAAACCGACTTCGGATCGCGGACTTCGTATTCAATGCAACGACATTAGCTCATACCGCGCACTAGTAAGATTCTTTGAAGAATGTAGTGTTGAGTCCCATACTTACCAACTGAGCAGTGACCGTGGCTTCAGAGTAGTAATTAGACACCTTCACCGAGCTACTCCTAATGACTGGATCAAGCAGAAGCTTAGTGACAAGGGACACAACGTTCGATTTGTAAATGTTATCAAGAAGCGTTTCTCTGGCGAGCCTCTTGATCTCTTTCAAGTTGAGCTTGAGCCTAAAAAGAACAATAACGAAATTTTCGACTTAACAGTCCTGGGAGGCCAGCGAGTCAAAGTCGAAAAGCCAATAAGAAATACGGATGTTGTGCAGTGCCACCGTTGCCAACAGATTGGACACACAAAAAATTACTGTCGCCGCATATTTAGATGCGTAAAGTGCGGACAAGAGCACCCATCAACACTCTGTGAAAAGGCGCCTAGTGCAGAAGCGAAATGTGCTAATTGTAAGGGCCCACATGCTGCTAGTTACAGGGGCTGCATCTTCTTCAAAAACAATGCTAAAAAGAGGGAACCTGCCGTTCTACAAAGAGCCAATAGATTGCTATTTCAGCTTGGAGAACCCACCATTCCAATTAGCTCTGGTAGGCAACAGGGACGACCAAAGCAGCAACCGCTTCGGCCTCCAGTTGTTCAGGGCCAGCAGGCACAACAGCAGCAACCACAGTGGCCCTCTGAGCAGCAGAAGCAGCCGCAGCACAACCCATTCCGTCTGCAAGTGCAACACCAGCAGCCAATGCCTCAAGCTGCAAGCAGCTATGCAGTCGCCCTTAAAACTGGCCTGCCAGATGAGCGCTCCCGAGTGCAGAAGCAGACCGCACAGCGCCAAACAACTCGACAGCAGCCTCAACATGATTCGAGATTGCAGCACAACAATCAGCCGCCTCAGCGCCACCAGCATGTGCATTATCAGGAGCGAGAAACTCGGCAAGTGATAGCACATCCTGCAGAAGCGCGCCAGCAACACAGGAGCCGCAGCCGCAGCTCACCGCGAACTGCATACCCGCGAGATGACCTCAGCCGAAAACTTGATCAGCTGATCAACATAATGGTTGAACAACAAAGGAGCCCAATTGCCCCTGCCAATAACAGCAACCTGGAAAGTAAAATTGACAGATTAGTTGATTTAATGACGAGTATGATGGCTACCGTAAGCACTCTCATGTCTACCATGGAGCGCGTCAATGGTAACCAAAATGTCTAGCCACGACGCCAACTCCATCACTTCCTCCTCAGAGAGAAATGGGCATAACATATATGCCAGACTCAACACCAACGCCCTTAAAATTGTAGCCTGGAATGCAGCAGGAATACACAATAAACTGGAAGAGATGGAGTTATTTATGCTGCAAAACGAAATCGACATAATGTTAATAGCTGAAAGCTACCTACGGGATGCAGAAACTATTGATATAAGGGGATACCACACTTACCTGGCAAACCACCCATCTAACAACCGCCGTGGAGGTGCAGCCATCCTAGTAAAGCGCACAATCCAACACATAGCGCTCATGCCGACAACCCTGGAGAAAATTCAGTGTGCGCCAGTTGCAATTACACTGCTAAATGGCTCAGTCATTAATGTTGCGGCCATATACTGCCCCCCGCGGGAACATTGGCTGGTTCAAGACTTCAACTACGTATTTAGACAGCTTGGTGCTAAATTTATTGCTGCTGGTGACTGGAATGCCAGAAGTTATTGGTGGGGCAACAGCAGATCAAATCGCAGGGGTAATATACTCCTTGAAAGTGTGCAGCAGCAAAACCTTGACATTCTGGCAACTGGCTCGTCAACGCGCTTTCCAAATAATGCGCGGCAGTCCCCGACAGCCATTGACTTCGCAGTATATAAAGGTGTGCAGTATGGTCTGCTAAAAATAAGCACATCCAATGACTTAGGATCGGATCACCTGCCGCTGCTGATTGAACTACTGAGTAAGCCAGCAGAAGGCGAACCCAAGTGTCATCTTCTTCCAGCAAATGCGAGCATACCCAAATTTCAACTGTGGCTAAACATGCACATCAATTTGAACACTGAGCTTCACTGTGGCGAAGATATTGACGATGCGGTAGACATACTGGAAAATAATATCCACTCTGCAGCGAAATTTGCAACAAACCTAACTCACCAGCCTTACCGAGGGCAACCAAAATATAACTACACAATCAACAGGCGCATTCAACAAATGATTGAGGCCAAGAGGCTGATTAAACGCCACATACAGGCATACCACAACCCGGCTGCTAGGCAAGCACACAACAGATTAGCCAACAACATTAGCCGGGAAATCAAGCAGGCCAAGGCGATAAGACTTGATGAGTTGCTGGAATCTATCGATGCAAGGGATAGATACAGTATGCAAAAGTTATGGCGGCTAACGGGGAACATCAAAAGGCAGCCCGCACCTAATTTACCAGTGAGGAAGCACACTGAGGGAGCTGGGACTTCCCAGTGGTGCAAGACCACCGAAGAAAAAGCCGAAGCCTTTGCGCAGCACCTTGAACAAAGGTTTAGGCCAATGATCACCACGCTGCCCTCTGACAAGAGCCATGTCGAGATGCAAGTATCGCTACCTGTGGCCCAAGGTGAACTCTGCTTCCCTCCAGTCACGCTAGGGGAAGTACAAGCTATAATCAAAATGCTGCAAACAAAAAAGTCTCCGGGGATTGACCGAATCGATAATCGCACGATCAAGGAACTGCCACAGTCAGCTGTACTGTACCTAGTGCTTATTTTTAACGGTATCCTACGCTTTGGACACTTTCCTTGCAAGTGGAAATGTGCCAAAATAACAATGATCCAAAAGCCAGGCAAGCCCTCTGATCAGCTTGGATCATACAGGCCAATAAGCTTGCTCGCTGGCTTTTCAAAAATCTTTGAGCGACTGCTGCTGCGCCGGATGTTCCAATTGGACAACATCATCAATGCAATTCCGAGCCACCAATTCGGTTTCAGACGTGAGCATGCTGCTGAACAACAATTGGGTCGAGTTACGCAGTTTATACTAGAAGCGTACGAGGACAATAAATACTGCTCTGCGGTCTATATGGACATACAGGAGGCGTTTGATCGTGTCTGGCATGACGGACTGCGATTCAAGCTCAAACAGCTATTGCCGGAAGTCCTCTACCGAGTTATGAATAGCTATCTAAGCGAACGCACATTCATTGTGGACTGCTGTGGAGGTACGCATTCCAGCCTAAAAGAAATCTGCGCCGGCGTTCCGCAGGGTAGTGTTTTAGGGCCTGTACTGTACACCCTATACACATCCGACATGCCCCTACCTGCACCGCTACGACACGGCAAACTGATGCTGGCAACTTATGCCGATGACACGGCCATCTTGTCATCGGCAAACTTGCAAGAAGATGCCATTGCCAATTTGGATCTGTTCCTTGCCACCATTACAACATGGACACAAAAGTGGAGCATTAGCATCAACATTACCAAAACCAAGCACATAATGCACACTTGGAGAAGCTTGCAGATGCCAATTCTTTCCCCAAGAATTTTGGATCAACGGCTCACCACAGAAGAAAGGATTTCATACCTGGGAGTGCAAGTCGATAAAAAGCTTCTTTTGAGCAGCCACGTCACCACCATTGTCGCCAGGGTTAGAGACAGGGCCAAAAAGCTGCACTGGCTAATATCAGAAAGGAGCAAGCTACCATTAAAATGCAAGGTATCACTCTATAAGCAGCTCATAGCCCCAATATGGCAGTTCGCACTTCCGGTCTGGGGATCACTTCTATGCGAAGGCCAATTTGAACGGATTCAAGTTGCGCAAAACAAGATATTGCGAACCATTGCTGGAGCACCTTGGTACGTGCGAAACCAAAGCATCCACACTGATCTGAAGGTCGTGCCGGTGGAAAAAATGTATCAGGATGCTTGCTCCAGGTACTGGGCTCGGCTCAGCAACCACAGCAACGATGAAGCCAAAAATATTGCCCTTAAAGCAAGACTCCCACAACGTCACCTAGGTGTCAGAAGAAGATACGCTGAAATGCTTCGGAAGCACCTACCTCTGGGTCGCCTAGCACAGCAGCAGCGGTCACAGCAGGTCCAGCTACCTTCTCATGGGCAGCCACGTCCGCTCCCACGACCACCCAGTCTCAGAGACTACCTTGTATTTGACATACAAGAACTGCTAAGTCAAACAGTGGTGCAGCCCAACTACCTCCAGGATAGACGAAACAGCCCGTCTCATATACAGCTGTGCTCAACTCTCGCTACCACTACAAGGCCAGGAGCTCTCATTCCTCCCAGTCCAGAGACACCAAGCTCGCATCCAAATCCACAGACGCAGCGGGACGTGGCCACCAGTGCGGATCAAGAAGCAGTGTGCAACACCATGTGCACACTTGCTACACTGTTCATGATGGCAGCCAACCTCTATGTACTTGTACCACAGCGAGGGCCTAAGACTAGGACTACTTGCAGGACACGGCAACTCATCCAATTGCGACTGGCTGAAAGGCAGATAAAGCAAAGATTGCGTTACGCTAACGAACCAATCAGATGGCTTCATACAACTCGTTGCCAAAGGGTTGCCTACTTACAGAAATTCAGACTGCGACATCCCATACAATGGAAAAAGGCCTTGATGCTACGTCTCTCAAGCACCCACACCAATGGCATCTGGCGGCAGGATCAACGGTGGTCACGCTGGCGGCTCCAGCTCATCCAGATGCAACGGCTATCAGACTGGGTAGCTTCCAGACAATTGGGGATTTTCCCAATCCTCAAATAATTAATTTGACAGCAATCCCCATGCCAAGGCTGGGAAACTTCACTTGAATTGTATATTACATGTCACTTAATTCATTGTAAGTACTCTAGGTATTAAATGAATAAAAAAAAAAAGTCTGGATCCCAGTCCCCACTTCTCTGTCTGTCAACCAGGCATGGAGCTGGGCTCTGGAATCCAGACCGACATTGCGTTTGTTCCCTTGTGTCGAACGGTAAACAAAAATAATTTCTCGTACAGTTGAACAACTCCCATAGTCTTTAACTTTCAAGTTAACCAATCTCCATAAACTTTCTGAGCATTATAATTATTTAAATGCACATGCTTTCCGCTCTGCATACTAGAATAGAGACAATGCCAAGACCGCAACCGTGTATGTTCTAGCTATGCTGTCGGCATCTTGTTCATGTTACAACCGTCCACTCCTAATAAACTTTTGCATCATTCATTTATGTCTTTGTCATTTATCCAGTTGCACAGTTACACAACATCACCCATAAATAAACTTACTCTATACATTAAAAATCCATCGCACGTCAGTCTCTTTGAGAGGGGAGACGCACAAACGACAACGCATGGTAACCAGTTAAAATACTTTGTCATACCTGGCATTGCAGCAGCAGGGTATTCAAAGATGTTTTTTAGTCCTGCCTTTTGTCTCAAGCAGCAGTTTTTCATCCAAGTTGCCCTGCACTCTTGCCATTGCTACGTCACCTCCTCTCCCTTACAGCACATCATCATAACAGCCGGCTTATGGCACTCAAAATACTAGTAATGCTGTCGCCGCTTTCAGTCTAAAGATGTTATGCTCAATTAATCACAATCAATTACAAAGAAAAAATGAGACAAACATAATTACACTTGCTATATCATAACGGGATAAAACCCTAAACTATATCAATTTAAAGTATTGTGATTATATTAAGCTTCAAATTTTGTAACTGGAATTTGTAAACATCTATCCTAAATAAATCTGGACAAAGCTTGCTGCCTACATATGAATGTGGAGCGTGTTTGTTTGGAATATGTTTCTGCCCTGGCCAGTGGGAACCATTCCTCCTGTGTGTTCCTCATATTCCTTCCCTCGCTTCCATTTGTGTATGGTTCTGTAAATGCTCTGTCAATATAAAGGAAAAAGATTGAACTACTGAGTAGCCAGCGAAGGCGAACCCAAGTGTCATCTTCTTCCAGCAAATGCGAGCATACCCAAATTTCAACTGTGGCTAAACATGCACATCAATTTGAACACTGAGCTTCACTGTGGCGAAGATATTGACGATGCGGTAGACATACTGGAAAATAATATCCACTCTGCAGCGAAATTTGCAACAAACCTAACTCACCAGCCTTACCGAGGGCAACCAAAATATAACTACACAATCAACAGGCGCATTCAACAAATGATTGAGGCCAAGAGGCTGATTAAACGCCACATACAGGCATACCACAACCCGGCTGCTAGGCAAGCACACAACAGATTAGCCAACAACATTAGCCGGGAAATCAAGCAGGCCAAGGCGATAAGACTTGATGAGTTGCTGGAATCTATCGATGCAAGGGATAGATACAGTATGCAAAAGTTATGGCGGCTAACGGGGAACATCAAAAGGCAGCCCGCACCTAATTTACCAGTGAGGAAGCACACTGAGGGAGCTGGGACTTCCCAGTGGTGCAAGACCACCGAAGAAAAAGCCGAAGCCTTTGCGCAGCACCTTGAACAAAGGTTTAGGCCAATGATCACCACGCTGCCCTCTGACAAGAGCCATGTCGAGATGCAAGTATCGCTACCTGTGGCCCAAGGTGAACTCTGCTTCCCTCCAGTCACGCTAGGGGAAGTACAAGCTATAATCAAAATGCTGCAAACAAAAAAGTCTCCGGGGATTGACCGAATCGATAATCGCACGATCAAGGAACTGCCACAGTCAGCTGTACTGTACCTAGTGCTTATTTTTAACGGTATCCTACGCTTTGGACACTTTCCTTGCAAGTGGAAATGTGCCAAAATAACAATGATCCAAAAGCCAGGCAAGCCCTCTGATCAGCTTGGATCATACAGGCCAATAAGCTTGCTCGCTGGCTTTTCAAAAATCTTTGAGCGACTGCTGCTGCGCCGGATGTTCCAATTGGACAACATCATCAATGCAATTCCGAGCCACCAATTCGGTTTCAGACGTGAGCATGCTGCTGAACAACAATTGGGTCGAGTTACGCAGTTTATACTAGAAGCGTACGAGGACAATAAATACTGCTCTGCGGTCTATATGGACATACAGGAGGCGTTTGATCGTGTCTGGCATGACGGACTGCGATTCAAGCTCAAACAGCTATTGCCGGAAGTCCTCTACCGAGTTATGAATAGCTATCTAAGCGAACGCACATTCATTGTGGACTGCTGTGGAGGTACGCATTCCAGCCTAAAAGAAATCTGCGCCGGCGTTCCGCAGGGTAGTGTTTTAGGGCCTGTACTGTACACCCTATACACATCCGACATGCCCCTACCTGCACCGCTACGACACGGCAAACTGATGCTGGCAACTTATGCCGATGACACGGCCATCTTGTCATCGGCAAACTTGCAAGAAGATGCCATTGCCAATTTGGATCTGTTCCTTGCCACCATTACAACATGGACACAAAAGTGGAGCATTAGCATCAACATTACCAAAACCAAGCACATAATGCACACTTGGAGAAGCTTGCAGATGCCAATTCTTTCCCCAAGAATTTTGGATCAACGGCTCACCACAGAAGAAAGGATTTCATACCTGGGAGTGCAAGTCGATAAAAAGCTTCTTTTGAGCAGCCACGTCACCACCATTGTCGCCAGGGTTAGAGACAGGGCCAAAAAGCTGCACTGGCTAATATCAGAAAGGAGCAAGCTACCATTAAAATGCAAGGTATCACTCTATAAGCAGCTCATAGCCCCAATATGGCAGTTCGCACTTCCGGTCTGGGGATCACTTCTATGCGAAGGCCAATTTGAACGGATTCAAGTTGCGCAAAACAAGATATTGCGAACCATTGCTGGAGCACCTTGGTACGTGCGAAACCAAAGCATCCACACTGATCTGAAGGTCGTGCCGGTGGAAAAAATGTATCAGGATGCTTGCTCCAGGTACTGGGCTCGGCTCAGCAACCACAGCAACGATGAAGCCAAAAATATTGCCCTTAAAGCAAGACTCCCACAACGTCACCTAGGTGTCAGAAGAAGATACGCTGAAATGCTTCGGAAGCACCTACCTCTGGGTCGCCTAGCACAGCAGCAGCGGTCACAGCAGGTCCAGCTACCTTCTCATGGGCAGCCACGTCCGCTCCCACGACCACCCAGTCTCAGAGACTACCTTGTATTTGACATACAAGAACTGCTAAGTCAAACAGTGGTGCAGCCCAACTACCTCCAGGATAGACGAAACAGCCCGTCTCATATACAGCTGTGCTCAACTCTCGCTACCACTACAAGGCCAGGAGCTCTCATTCCTCCCAGTCCAGAGACACCAAGCTCGCATCCAAATCCACAGACGCAGCGGGACGTGGCCACCAGTGCGGATCAAGAAGCAGTGTGCAACACCATGTGCACACTTGCTACACTGTTCATGATGGCAGCCAACCTCTATGTACTTGTACCACAGCGAGGGCCTAAGACTAGGACTACTTGCAGGACACGGCAACTCATCCAATTGCGACTGGCTGAAAGGCAGATAAAGCAAAGATTGCGTTACGCTAACGAACCAATCAGATGGCTTCATACAACTCGTTGCCAAAGGGTTGCCTACTTACAGAAATTCAGACTGCGACATCCCATACAATGGAAAAAGGCCTTGATGCTACGTCTCTCAAGCACCCACACCAATGGCATCTGGCGGCAGGATCAACGGTGGTCACGCTGGCGGCTCCAGCTCATCCAGATGCAACGGCTATCAGACTGGGTAGCTTCCAGACAATTGGGGATTTTCCCAATCCTCAAATAATTAATTTGACAGCAATCCCCATGCCAAGGCTGGGAAACTTCACTTGAATTGTATATTACATGTCACTTAATTCATTGTAAGTACTCTAGGTATTAAATGAATAAAAAAAAAGTCTGGATCCCAGTCCCCACTTCTCTGTCTGTCAACCAGGCATGGAGCTGGGCTCTGGAATCCAGACCGACATTGCGTTTGTTCCCTTGTGTCGAACGGTAAACAAACAAACAAAAAATCTGAAAAACAAAAATAAAAATATTCTAAGGACAAAAATCAACAAAATTTTGCCGACGCTACATACGGGCAATCTGCCCCCGTCCCGTGCCTTTCCAAAAGGTGAAAGCATGGGTATCAAGCTAAAAGAAATTGGAAACGTAAAATCTGGAAGTTCCTCTGACTGGGACGACGATGAGTTCATAAGGAGACTCGGTGCTGCAAACGCTCAGGCCGTCGCGAGTGGAACAGATGCCTCTGTGTCGGCTAGATCTAGCAAGACATCGTCACTTAGAGAAAACTATCTAAAAGCACGACAACAGGAGACTTGTCAAAAAGTGCAGCGAAAACGTCGTGTCACTGGTGGTGAAAGCCCTAGGACACAGAAGAAAAAAGCCAATGAAGATGAAAATGTTGAAACTGTATCCTTGGAAGATGAAGATGTGGACGTTGAAGCAATGGACGTTACCCCTCAGCCGATTATAAACCCAAATCCTGAAACCGATGCTGAGGACATCGCTACTATCAATATGAATGCCAGGACTGAGGGACCGCAACATATACCCCCACTTATGCCTACCAATAACTCTAACGCAGAACCCAATGTTCCAGACGTTGCCAGCAATGTTAAGATCAGGCCTGAACCGCTCTACGTGCCTGGACTTAACGGTAATATTGTCCCATTCCTAAAGGACATTGATGACTTAATTGGAGAGGGTAACTACCACACCAAACCGACTTCGGATCGCGGACTTCGTATTCAATGCAACGACATTAGCTCATACCGCGCACTAGTAAGATTCTTTGAAGAATGTAGTGTTGAGTCCCATACTTACCAACTGAGCAGTGACCGTGGCTTCAGAGTAGTAATTAGACACCTTCACCGAGCTACTCCTAATGACTGGATCAAGCAGAAGCTTAGTGACAAGGGACACAACGTTCGATTTGTAAATGTTATCAAGAAGCGTTTCTCTGGCGAGCCTCTTGATCTCTTTCAAGTTGAGCTTGAGCCTAAAAAGAACAATAACGAAATTTTCGACTTAACAGTCCTGGGAGGCCAGCGAGTCAAAGTCGAAAAGCCAATAAGAAATACGGATGTTGTGCAGTGCCACCGTTGCCAACAGATTGGACACACAAAAAATTACTGTCGCCGCATATTTAGATGCGTAAAGTGCGGACAAGAGCACCCATCAACACTCTGTGAAAAGGCGCCTAGTGCAGAAGCGAAATGTGCTAATTGTAAGGGCCCACATGCTGCTAGTTACAGGGGCTGCATCTTCTTCAAAAACAATGCTAAAAAGAGGGAACCTGCCGTTCTACAAAGAGCCAATAGATTGCTATTTCAGCTTGGAGAACCCACCATTCCAATTAGCTCTGGTAGGCAACAGGGACGACCAAAGCAGCAACCGCTTCGGCCTCCAGTTGTTCAGGGCCAGCAGGCACAACAGCAGCAACCACAGCGGCCCTCTGAGCAGCAGAAGCAGCCGCAGCACAACCCATTCCGTCAGCAAGTGCAACACCAGCAGCCAATGCCTCAAGCTGCAAGCAGCTATGCAGCCGCCCTTAAAACTGGCCTGCCAGATGAGCGCTCCCGAGTGCAGAAGCAGACCGCACAGCGCCAAACAACTCGACAGCAGCCTCAACATGATTCGAGATTGCAGCACAACAATCAGCCGCCTCAGCGCCACCAGCATGTGCATTATCAGGAGCGAGAAACTCGGCAAGTGATAGCACATCCTGCAGAAGCGCGCCAGCAACACAGGAGCCGCAGCCGCAGCTCACCGCGAACTGCATACCCGCGAGATGACCTCAGCCGAAAACTTGATCAGCTGATCAACATAATGGTTGAACAACAAAGGAGCCCAATTGCCCCTGCCAATAACAGCAACCTGGAAAGTAAAATTGACAGATTAGTTGATTTAATGACGAGTATGATGGCTACCGTAAGCACTCTCATGTCTACCATGGAGCGCGTCAATGGTAACCAAAATGTCTAGCCACGACGCCAACTCCATCACTTCCTCCTCAGAGAGAAATGGGCATAACATATATGCCAGACTCAACACCAACGCCCTTAAAATTGTAGCCTGGAATGCAGCAGGAATACACAATAAACTGGAAGAGATGGAGTTATTTATGCTGCAAAACGAAATCGACATAATGTTAATAGCTGAAAGCTACCTACGGGATGCAGAAACTATTGATATAAGGGGATACCACACTTACCTGGCAAACCACCCATCTAACAACCGCCGTGGAGGTGCAGCCATCCTAGTAAAGCGCACAATCCAACACATAGCGCTCATGCCGACAACCCTGGAGAAAATTCAGTGTGCGCCAGTTGCAATTACACTGCTAAATGGCTCAGTCATTAATGTTGCGGCCATATACTGCCCCCCGCGGGAACATTGGCTGGTTCAAGACTTCAACTACGTATTTAGACAGCTTGGTGCTAAATTTATTGCTGCTGGTGACTGGAATGCCAGAAGTTATTGGTGGGGCAACAGCAGATCAAATCGCAGGGGTAATATACTCCTTGAAAGTGTGCAGCAGCAAAACCTTGACATTCTGGCAACTGGCTCGTCAACGCGCTTTCCAAATAATGCGCGGCAGTCCCCGACAGCCATTGACTTCGCAGTATATAAAGGTGTGCAGTATGGTCTACTAAAAATAAGCACATCCAATGACTTAGGATCGGATCACCTGCCGCTGCTGATTGAACTACTGAGTAAGCCAGCAGAAGGCGAACCCAAGTGTCATCTTCTTCCAGCAAATGCGAGCATACCCAAATTTCAACTGTGGCTAAACATGCACATCAATTTGAACACTGAGCTTCACTGTGGCGAAGATATTGACGATGCGGTAGACATACTGGAAAATAATATCCACTCTGCAGCGAAATTTGCAACAAACCTAACTCACCAGCCTTACCGAGGGCAACCAAAATATAACTACACAATCAACAGGCGCATTCAACAAATGATTGAGGCCAAGAGGCTGATTAAACGCCACATACAGGCATACCACAACCCGGCTGCTAGGCAAGCACACAACAGATTAGCCAACAACATTAGCCGGGAAATCAAGCAGGCCAAGGCGATAAGACTTGATGAGTTGCTGGAATCTATCGATGCAAGGGATAGATACAGTATGCAAAAGTTATGGCGGCTAACGGGGAACATCAAAAGGCAGCCCGCACCTAATTTACCAGTGAGGAAGCACACTGAGGGAGCTGGGACTTCCCAGTGGTGCAAGACCACCGAAGAAAAAGCCGAAGCCTTTGCGCAGCACCTTGAACAAAGGTTTAGGCCAATGATCACCACGCTGCCCTCTGACAAGAGCCATGTCGAGATGCAAGTATCGCTACCTGTGGCCCAAGGTGAACTCTGCTTCCCTCCAGTCACGCTAGGGGAAGTACAAGCTATAATCAAAATGCTGCAAACAAAAAAGTCTCCGGGGATTGACCGAATCGATAATCGCACGATCAAGGAACTGCCACAGTCAGCTGTACTGTACCTAGTGCTTATTTTTAACGGTATCCTACGCTTTGGACACTTTCCTTGCAAGTGGAAATGTGCCAAAATAACAATGATCCAAAAGCCAGGCAAGCCCTCTGATCAGCTTGGATCATACAGGCCAATAAGCTTGCTCGCTGGCTTTTCAAAAATCTTTGAGCGACTGCTGCTGCGCCGGATGTTCCAATTGGACAACATCATCAATGCAATTCCGAGCCACCAATTCGGTTTCAGACGTGAGCATGCTGCTGAACAACAATTGGGTCGAGTTACGCAGTTTATACTAGAAGCGTACGAGGACAATAAATACTGCTCTGCGGTCTATATGGACATACAGGAGGCGTTTGATCGTGTCTGGCATGACGGACTGCGATTCAAGCTCAAACAGCTATTGCCGGAAGTCCTCTACCGAGTTATGAATAGCTATCTAAGCGAACGCACATTCATTGTGGACTGCTGTGGAGGTACGCATTCCAGCCTAAAAGAAATCTGCGCCGGCGTTCCGCAGGGTAGTGTTTTAGGGCCTGTACTGTACACCCTATACACATCCGACATGCCCCTACCTGCACCGCTACGACACGGCAAACTGATGCTGGCAACTTATGCCGATGACACGGCCATCTTGTCATCGGCAAACTTGCAAGAAGATGCCATTGCCAATTTGGATCTGTTCCTTGCCACCATTACAACATGGACACAAAAGTGGAGCATTAGCATCAACATTACCAAAACCAAGCACATAATGCACACTTGGAGAAGCTTGCAGATGCCAATTCTTTCCCCAAGAATTTTGGATCAACGGCTCACCACAGAAGAAAGGATTTCATACCTGGGAGTGCAAGTCGATAAAAAGCTTCTTTTGAGCAGCCACGTCACCACCATTGTCGCCAGGGTTAGAGACAGGGCCAAAAAGCTGCACTGGCTAATATCAGAAAGGAGCAAGCTACCATTAAAATGCAAGGTATCACTCTATAAGCAGCTCATAGCCCCAATATGGCAGTTCGCACTTCCGGTCTGGGGATCACTTCTATGCGAAGGCCAATTTGAACGGATTCAAGTTGCGCAAAACAAGATATTGCGAACCATTGCTGGAGCACCTTGGTACGTGCGAAACCAAAGCATCCACACTGATCTGAAGGTCGTGCCGGTGGAAAAAATGTATCAGGATGCTTGCTCCAGGTACTGGGCTCGGCTCAGCAACCACAGCAACGATGAAGCCAAAAATATTGCCCTTAAAGCAAGACTCCCACAACGTCACCTAGGTGTCAGAAGAAGATACGCTGAAATGCTTCGGAAGCACCTACCTCTGGGTCGCCTAGCACAGCAGCAGCGGTCACAGCAGGTCCAGCTACCTTCTCATGGGCAGCCACGTCCGCTCCCACGACCACCCAGTCTCAGAGACTACCTTGTATTTGACATACAAGAACTGCTAAGTCAAACAGTGGTGCAGCCCAACTACCTCCAGGATAGACGAAACAGCCCGTCTCATATACAGCTGTGCTCAACTCTCGCTACCACTACAAGGCCAGGAGCTCTCATTCCTCCCAGTCCAGAGACACCAAGCTCGCATCCAAATCCACAGACGCAGCGGGACGTGGCCACCAGTGCGGATCAAGAAGCAGTGTGCAACACCATGTGCACACTTGCTACACTGTTCATGATGGCAGCCAACCTCTATGTACTTGTACCACAGCGAGGGCCTAAGACTAGGACTACTTGCAGGACACGGCAACTCATCCAATTGCGACTGGCTGAAAGGCAGATAAAGCAAAGATTGCGTTACGCTAACGAACCAATCAGATGGCTTCATACAACTCGTTGCCAAAGGGTTGCCTACTTACAGAAATTCAGACTGCGACATCCCATACAATGGAAAAAGGCCTTGATGCTACGTCTCTCAAGCACCCACACCAATGGCATCTGGCGGCAGGATCAACGGTGGTCACGCTGGCGGCTCCAGCTCATCCAGATGCAACGGCTATCAGACTGGGTAGCTTCCAGACAATTGGGGATTTTCCCAATCCTCAAATAATTAATTTGACAGCAATCCCCATGCCAAGGCTGGGAAACTTCACTTGAATTGTATATTACATGTCACTTAATTCATTGTAAGTACTCTAGGTATTAAATGAATAAAAAAAAAAGTCTGGATCCCAGTCCCCACTTCTCTGTCTGTCAACCAGGCATGGAGCTGGGCTCTGGAATCCAGACCGACATTGCGTTTGTTCCCTTGTGTCGAACGGTAAACAAAATACTTTCAATATAAACATGCTTTCGTTTTGTATACTGGAATAGAGACAATGCCAAGACCGCAACCGTGTATTTTCCAGCTATCCTGACGGCAGCTGTTCATATTATAATTTCTCGTACAGTTGAACAACTCCCATAGTCTTTAACTTTCAAGTTAACCAATCTCCATAAACTTTCTGGAGCATTATAATTATTTAATATGTACATGCTTTCCGCTCTGCATACTAGAATAGAGACAATGCCAAGACCGCAACCGTGTATGTTCTAGCTATGCTGTCGGCATCTTGTTCATGTTACAACCGTCCACTCCTAATAAACTTTTGCATCATTCATT
This sequence comes from Drosophila borealis, assembly GCA_035045885.1. NCBI lineage: Eukaryota > Metazoa > Arthropoda > Insecta > Diptera > Drosophilidae > Drosophila > Drosophila borealis. The sequence goes on along the minus strand of JAWNOR010000232.1, from coordinate 65,976 downwards.
TGATGTCTTTGTCATTTATCCAGTTGCACAGTCACACAACATCACCCATAAATAAACTTACTCTATACATTAAAAATCCATCGCACGTCAGTCTCTTTGAGAGGGGAGACGCACAAACGACAACGCATGGTAACCAGTTAAAATACTTTGTCATACCTGGCATTGCAGCAGCAGGGTATTCAAAGATGTTTTTTAGTCCTGCCTTTTGTCTCAAGCAGCAGTTTTTTCATCCAAGTAGCCCTGCACTCTTGCCATTACTACGTCACCTCCTCTCCCTTACAGCACATCATCATAACAGCCGGCTTATGGCACTCAAAATACTAGTAATGCTGTCGCCGCTTTCAGTCTAAAGATGTTATGCTCAATTAATCACAATCAATTACAAAGAAGAAATGAGACAAACATAATTACACTTGCTATATCATACCGGGATAAAACCCTAAACTATATCAATTTAAAGTATTGTGATTATATTAAGCTTCAAATTTTGTAACTGGAATTTGTAAACATCTATCCTAAATAAATCTGGACAAAGCTTGGCTGCCTACACATGAATGTGGAGCGTGTTTGTTTGGAATATGTTTCTGCACCATGGCCAAGTGGGAACCAATTCCTCCTGTGTGTTCACTCATATTCCATTCACACACTCGCTTCCATTTGGATGTATGGTATCTGTAAATGCTCTGTCAATATAAAGGAAAAGACTTCCGGTCTGGGGATCACTTCTATGCGAAGGCCAATTTGAACGGATTCAAGTTGCGCAAAACAAGATATTGCGAACCATTGCTGGAGCACCTTGGTACGTGCGAAACCAAAGCATCCACACTGATCTGAAGGTCGTGCCGGTGGAAAAAATGTATCAGGATGCTTGCTCCAGGTATTGGGCTCGGCTCAATAACCACAGCAACGATGAAGCCAAAAATATTGCCCTTAAAGCAAGACTCCCACAACGTCACCTAGGTGTCAGAAGAAGATACGCTGAAATGCTTCGGAAGCACCTACCTCTGGGTCGCCTAGCACAGCAGCAGCGGTCACAGCAGGTCCAGCTACCTTCTCATGGGCAGCCACGTCCGCTCCCACGACCACCCAGTCTCAGAGACTACCTTGTATTTGACATACAAGAACTGCTAAGTCAAACAGTGGTGCAGCCCAACTACCTCCAGGATAGACGAAACAGCCCGTCTCATATACAGCTGTGCTCAACTCTCGCTACCACTACAAGGCCAGGAGCTCTCATTCCTCCCAGTCCAGAGACACCAAGCTCGCATCCAAATCCACAGACGCAGCGGGACGTGGCCACCAGTGCGGATCAAGAAGCAGTGTGCAACACCATGTGCACACTTGCTACACTGTTCATGATGGCAGCCAACCTCTATGTACTTGTACCACAGCGAGGGCCTAAGACTAGGACTACTTGCAGGACACGGCAACTCATCCAATTGCGACTGGCTGAAAGGCAGATAAAGCAAAGATTGCGTTACGCTAACGAACCAATCAGATGGCTTCATACAACTCGTTGCCAAAGGGTTGCCTACTTACAGAAATTCAGACTGCGACATCCCATACAATGGAAAAAGGCCTTGATGCTACGTCTCTCAAGCACTCACACCAATGGCATCTGGCGGCAGGATCAACGGTGGTCACGCTGGCGGCTCCAGCTCATCCAGATGCAACGGCTATCAGACTGGGTAGCTTCCAGACAATTGGGGATTTTCCCAATCCTCAAATAATTAATTTGACAGCAATCCCCATGCCAAGGCTGGGAAACTTCACTTGAATTGTATATTACATGTCACTTAATTCATTGTAAGTACTCTAGGTATTAAATGAATAAAAAAAAAAAGTCTGGATCCCAGTCCCCACTTCTCTGTCTGTCAACCAGGCATGGAGCTGGGCTCTGGAATCCAGACCGACATTGCGTTTGTTCCCTTGTGTCGAACGGTAAACAAACAATACAACTCACTTACCATACATACATACAACTCACATACCATACATACAACTCACTATCTATTCTACAATTGGTCTGTCCTTATTTCTGTCCGTATGTCTGTCTGTCTATGTGCGTGCCTGCCTGCATGCCTGCCTGCTTGCCTGCCTGCCTATTTGTCTGTCTGTCTGCCTGTCTCTCTATCTATCTCTCTTTCTCTATCTCAGTCATATTCTATCCAAGTCTGTCTGTATGTCTACGCTTAGTCGCTATGCTGTCTGTCTGTCTGTCCCCCTTTTGCTGTATATTCGATCTATACTTTCCCCTCTACACGCCTAATCTATTCTACTTTATTGTTTTGTCTTCCTGGTATCTGGTCCACCTATCCGTCGTCTGTCGTTTCTGTCCATTTTGTTTTTGTTGATGTTATTGTGGTTTTTCTTGTCGCTTCAGTCTTGTTCCTGTATTTGTCTATACTTTCCCCGCTACGTTATGTTACGATTCTACTCTCTCTCTCTCCCTCTCTGTCTCTATGCTAAGCTTCTAATCTAATCCTATTTATTTATCGTCCCTTCTTCTCCATATTCTTATTGCATACCCAAATACACACCCACAAACACACATAAATACAATACACACACACACACACACAAACACCCACACAAACACACCATGCTTTGGCGCTAGCCAATGACAACACAAACATACATACCATACATGCCATACATACAACTCACTTACCATACATACATACAACTCACTATCTATTCTACAATTGGTCTGTCCTTATTTCTGTCCGTATGTCTGTCTGTCTATGTGCGTGCCTGCCTGCATGCCTGCCTGCTTGCCTGCCTGCCTATTTGTCTGTCTGTCTGCCTGTCTCTCTATCTATCTCTCTTTCTCTATCTCAGTCATATTCTATCCAAGTCTGTCTGTATGTCTACGCTTAGTCGCTATGCTGTCTGTCTGTCTGTCCCCCTTTTGCTGTATATTCGATCTATACTTTCCCCTCTACACGCCTAATCTATTCTACTTTATTGTTTTGTCTTCCTGGTATCTGGTCCACCTATCCGTCGTCTGTCGTTTCTGTCCATTTTGTTTTTGTTGATGTTATTGTGGTTTTTCTTGTCGCTTCAGTCTTGTTCCTGTATTTGTCTATACTTTCCCCGCTACGTTATGTTACGATTCTACTCTCTCTCTCTCCTCTCTGTCTCTATGCTAAGCTTCTAATCTAATCCTATTTATTTATCGTCCCTTCTTCTCCATATTCTTATTGCATACCCAAATACACACCCACAAACACACATAAATACAATACACACACACACACACACAAACACCCACACAAACACACCATGCTTTGGCGCTAGCCAATGACAACACAAACATACATACCATACATGCCATACATACAACTCACTTACCATACATACATACAACTCACTATCTATTCTACAATTGGTCTGTCCTTATTTCTGTCCGTATGTCTGTCTGTCTATGTGCGTGCCTGCCTGCATGCCTGCCTGCTTGCCTGCCTGCCTATTTGTCTGTCTGTCTGCCTGTCTCTCTATCTATCTCTCTTTCTCTATCTCAGTCATATTCTATCCAAGTCTGTCTGTATGTCTACGCTTAGTCGCTATGCTGTCTGTCTGTCTGTCCCCCTTTTGCTGTATATTCGATCTATACTTTCCCCTCTACACGCCTAATCTATTCTACTTTATTGTTTTGTCTTCCTGGTATCTGGTCCACCTATCCGTCGTCTGTCGTTTCTGTCCATTTTGTTTTTGTTGATGTTATTGTGGTTTTTCTTGTCGCTTCAGTCTTGTTCCTGTATTTGTCTATACTTTCCCCGCTACGTTATGTTACGATTCTACTCTCTCTCTCTCCCTCTCTGTCTCTATGCTAAGCTTCTAATCTAATCCTATTTATTTATCGTCCCTTCTTCTCCATATTCTTATTGCATACCCAAATACACACCCACAAACACACATAAATACAATACACACACACACACACACAAACACCCACACAAACACACCATGCTTTGGCGCTAGCCAATGACAACACAAACATACATACCATACATGCCATACATACAACTCACTTACCATACATACATACAACTCACATACCATACATACAACTCACTATCTATTCTACAATTGGTCTGTCCTTATTTCTGTCCGTATGTCTGTCTGTCTATGTGCGTGCCTGCCTGCATGCCTGCCTGCTTGCCTGCCTGCCTATTTGTCTGTCTGTCTGCCTGTCTCTCTATCTATCTCTCTTTCTCTATCTCAGTCATATTCTATCCAAGTCTGTCTGTATGTCTACGCTTAGTCGCTATGCTGTCTGTCTGTCTGTCCCCCTTTTGCTGTATATTCGATCTATACTTTCCCCTCTACACGCCTAATCTATTCTACTTTATTGTTTTGTCTTCCTGGTATCTGGTCCACCTATCCGTCGTCTGTCGTTTCTGTCCATTTTGTTTTTGTTGATGTTATTGTGGTTTTTCTTGTCGCTTCAGTCTTGTTCCTGTATTTGTCTATACTTTCCCCGCTACGTTATGTTACGATTCTACTCTCTCTCTCTCCCTCTCTGTCTCTATGCTAAGCTTCTAATCTAATCCTATTTATTTATCGTCCCTTCTTCTCCATATTCTTATTGCATACCCAAATACACACCCACAAACACACATAAATACAATACACACACACACACACACAAACACCCACACAAACACACCATGCTTTGGCGCTAGCCAATGACAACACAAACATACATACCATACATGCCATACATACAACTCACTTACCATACATACATACAACTCACATACCATACATACAACTCACTATCTATTCTACAATTGGTCTGTCCTTATTTCTGTCCGTATGTCTGTCTGTCTATGTGCGTGCCTGCCTGCATGCCTGCCTGCTTGCCTGCCTGCCTATTTGTCTGTCTGTCTGCCTGTCTCTCTATCTATCTCTCTTTCTCTATCTCAGTCATATTCTATCCAAGTCTGTCTGTATGTCTACGCTTAGTCGCTATGCTGTCTGTCTGTCTGTCCCCCTTTTGCTGTATATTCGATCTATACTTTCCCCTCTACACGCCTAATCTATTCTACTTTATTGTTTTGTCTTCCTGGTATCTGGTCCACCTATCCGTCGTCTGTCGTTTCTGTCCATTTTGTTTTTGTTGATGTTATTGTGGTTTTTCTTGTCGCTTCAGTCTTGTTCCTGTATTTGTCTATACTTTCCCCGCTACGTTATGTTACGATTCTACTCTCTCTCTCTCCCTCTCTGTCTCTATGCTAAGCTTCTAATCTAATCCTATTTATTTATCGTCCCTTCTTCTCCATATTCTTATTGCATACCCAAATACACACCCACAAACACACATAAATACAATACACACACACACACACACAAACACCCACACAAACACACCATGCTTTGGCGCTAGCCAATGACAACACAAACATACATACCATACATGCCATACATACAACTCACTTACCATACATACATACAACTCACATACCATACATACAACTCACTATCTATTCTACAATTGGTCTGTCCTTATTTCTGTCCGTATGTCTGTCTGTCTATGTGCGTGCCTGCCTGCATGCCTGCCTGCTTGCCTGCCTGCCTATTTGTCTGTCTGTCTGCCTGTCTCTCTATCTATCTCTCTTTCTCTATCTCAGTCATATTCTATCCAAGTCTGTCTGTATGTCTACGCTTAGTCGCTATGCTGTCTGTCTGTCTGTCCCCCTTTTGCTGTATATTCGATCTATACTTTCCCCTCTACACGCCTAATCTATTCTACTTTATTGTTTTGTCTTCCTGGTATCTGGTCCACCTATCCGTCGTCTGTCGTTTCTGTCCATTTTGTTTTTGTTGATGTTATTGTGGTTTTTCTTGTCGCTTCAGTCTTGTTCCTGTATTTGTCTATACTTTCCCCCGCTACGTTATGTTACGATTCTACTCTCTCTCTCTCCCTCTCTGTCTCTATGCTAAGCTTCTAATCTAATCCTATTTATTTATCGTCCCTTCTTCTCCATATTCTTATTGCATACCCAAATACACACCCACAAACACACATAAATACAATACACACACACACACACACAAACACCCACACAAACACACCATGCTTTGGCGCTAGCCAATGACAACACAAACATACATACCATACATGCCATACATACAACTCACTTACCATACATACATACAACTCACATACCATACATACAACTCACTATCTATTCTACAATTGGTCTGTCCTTATTTCTGTCCGTATGTCTGTCTGTCTATGTGCGTGCCTGCCTGCATGCCTGCCTGCTTGCCTGCCTGCCTATTTGTCTGTCTGTCTGCCTGTCTCTCTATCTATCTCTCTTTCTCTATCTCAGTCATATTCTATCCAAGTCTGTCTGTATGTCTACGCTTAGTCGCTATGCTGTCTGTCTGTCTGTCCCCCTTTTGCTGTATATTCGATCTATACTTTCCCCTCTACACGCCTAATCTATTCTACTTTATTGTTTTGTCTTCCTGGTATCTGGTCCACCTATCCGTCGTCTGTCGTTTCTGTCCATTTTGTTTTTGTTGATGTTATTGTGGTTTTTCTTGTCGCTTCAGTCTTGTTCCTGTATTTGTCTATACTTTCCCCGCTACGTTATGTTACGATTCTACTCTCTCTCTCTCCCTCTCTGTCTCTATGCTAAGCTTCTAATCTAATCCTATTTATTTATCGTCCCTTCTTCTCCATATTCTTATTGCATACCCAAATACACACCCACAAACACACATAAATACAATACACACACACACACACACAAACACCCACACAAACACACCATGCTTTGGCGCTAGCCACTGACAACACAAACATACATACCATACATGCCATACATACAACTCACTTACCATACATACATACAACTCACATACCATACATACAACTCACTATCTATTCTACAATTGGTCTGTCCTTATTTCTGTCCGTATGTCTGTCTGTCTATGTGCGTGCCTGCCTGCATGCCTGCCTGCTTGCCTGCCTGCCTATTTGTCTGTCTGTCTGCCTGTCTCTCTATCTATCTCTCTTTCTCTATCTCAGTCATATTCTATCCAAGTCTGTCTGTATGTCTACGCTTAGTCGCTATGCTGTCTGTCTGTCTGTCCCCCTTTTGCTGTATATTCGATCTATACTTTCCCCTCTACACGCCTAATCTATTCTACTTTATTGTTTTGTCTTCCTGGTATCTGGTCCACCTATCCGTCGTCTGTCGTTTCTGTCCATTTTGTTTTTGTTGATGTTATTGTGGTTTTTCTTGTCGCTTCAGTCTTGTTCCTGTATTTGTCTATACTTTCCCCGCTACGTTATGTTACGATTCTACTCTCTCTCTCTCCCTCTCTGTCTCTATGCTAAGCTTCTAATCTAATCCTATTTATTTATCGTCCCTTCTTCTCCATATTCTTATTGCATACCCAAATACACACCCACAAACACACATAAATACAATACACACACACACACACACACAAACACCCACACAAACACACCATGCTTTGGCGCTAGCCAATGACAACACAAACATACATACCATACATGCCATACATACAACTCACTTACCATACATACATACAACTCACATACCATACATACAACTCACTATCTATTCTACAATTGGTCTGTCCTTATTTCTGTCCGTATGTCTGTCTGTCTATGTGCGTGCCTGCCTGCATGCCTGCCTGCTTGCCTGCCTGCCTATTTGTCTGTCTGTCTGCCTGTCTCTCTATCTATCTCTCTTTCTCTATCTCAGTCATATTCTATCCAAGTCTGTCTGTATGTCTACGCTTAGTCGCTATGCTGTCTGTCTGTCTGTCCCCCTTTTGCTGTATATTCGATCTATACTTTCCCCTCTACACGCCTAATCTATTCTACTTTATTGTTTTGTCTTCCTGGTATCTGGTCCACCTATCCGTCGTCTGTCGTTTCTGTCCATTTTGTTTTTGTTGATGTTATTGTGGTTTTTCTTGTCGCTTCAGTCTTGTTCCTGTATTTGTCTATACTTTCCCCGCTACGTTATGTTACGATTCTACTCTCTCTCTCTCCCTCTCTGTCTCTATGCTAAGCTTCTAATCTAATCCTATTTATTTATCGTCCCTTCTTCTCCATATTCTTATTGCATACCCAAATACACACCCACAAACACACATAAATACAATACACACACACACACACACACAAACACCCACACAAACACACCATGCTTTGGCGCTAGCCAATGACAACACAAACATACATACCATACATGCCATACATACAACTCACTTACCATACATACATACAACTCACATACCATACATACAACTCACTATCTATTCTACAATTGGTCTGTCCTTATTTCTGTCCGTATGTCTGTCTGTCTATGTGCGTGCCTGCCTGCATGCCTGCCTGCTTGCCTGCCTGCCTATTTGTCTGTCTGTCTGCCTGTCTCTCTATCTATCTCTCTTTCTCTATCTCAGTCATATTCTATCCAAGTCTGTCTGTATGTCTACGCTTAGTCGCTATGCTGTCTGTCTGTCTGTCCCCCTTTTGCTGTATATTCGATCTATACTTTCCCCTCTACACGCCTAATCTATTCTACTTTATTGTTTTGTCTTCCTGGTATCTGGTCCACCTATCCGTCGTCTGTCGTTTCTGTCCATTTTGTTTTTGTTGATGTTATTGTGGTTTTTCTTGTCGCTTCAGTCTTGTTCCTGTATTTGTCTATACTTTCCCCGCTACGTTATGTTACGATTCTACTCTCTCTCTCTCCCTCTCTGTCTCTATGCTAAGCTTCTAATCTAATCCTATTTATTTATCGTCCCTTCTTCTCCATATTCTTATTGCATACCCAAATACACACCCACAAACACACATAAATACAATACACACACACACACACACAAACACCCACACAAACACACCATGCTTTGGCGCTAGCCAATGACAACACAAACATACATACCATACATGCCATACATACAACTCACTTACCATACATACATACAACTCACATACCATACATACAACTCACTATCTATTCTACAATTGGTCTGTCCTTATTTCTGTCCGTATGTCTGTCTGTCTATGTGCGTGCCTGCCTGCATGCCTGCCTGCTTGCCTGCCTGCCTATTTGTCTGTCTGTCTGCCTGTCTCTCTATCTATCTCTCTTTCTCTATCTCAGTCATATTCTATCCAAGTCTGTCTGTATGTCTACGCTTAGTCGCTATGCTGTCTGTCTGTCTGTCCCCCTTTTGCTGTATATTCGATCTATACTTTCCCCTCTACACGCCTAATCTATTCTACTTTATTGTTTTGTCTTCCTGGTATCTGGTCCACCTATCCGTCGTCTGTCGTTTCTGTCCATTTTGTTTTTGTTGATGTTATTGTGGTTTTTCTTGTCGCTTCAGTCTTGTTCCTGTATTTGTCTATACTTTCCCCGCTACGTTATGTTACGATTCTACTCTCTCTCTCTCCCTCTCTGTCTCTATGCTAAGCTTCTAATCTAATCCTATTTATTTATCGTCCCTTCTTCTCCATATTCTTATTGCATACCCAAATACACACCCACAAACACACATAAATACAATACACACACACACACACACACAAACACCCACACAAACACACCATGCTTTGGCGCTAGCCAATGACAACACAAACATACATACCATACATGCCATACATACAACTCACTTACCATACATACATACAACTCACATACCATACATACAACTCACTATCTATTCTACAATTGGTCTGTCCTTATTTCTGTCCGTATGTCTGTCTGTCTATGTGCGTGCCTGCCTGCATGCCTGCCTGCTTGCCTGCCTGCCTATTTGTCTGTCTGTCTGCCTGTCTCTCTATCTATCTCTCTTTCTCTATCTCAGTCATATTCTATCCAAGTCTGTCTGTATGTCTACGCTTAGTCGCTATGCTGTCTGTCTGTCTGTCCCCCTTTTGCTGTATATTCGATCTATACTTTCCCCTCTACACGCCTAATCTATTCTACTTTATTGTTTTGTCTTCCTGGTATCTGGTCCACCTATCCGTCGTCTGTCGTTTCTGTCCATTTTGTTTTTGTTGATGTTATTGTGGTTTTTCTTGTCGCTTCAGTCTTGTTCCTGTATTTGTCTATACTTTCCCCGCTACGTTATGTTACGATTCTACTCTCTCTCTCTCCCTCTCTGTCTCTATGCTAAGCTTCTAATCTAATCCTATTTATTTATCGTCCCTTCTTCTCCATATTCTTATTGCATACCCAAATACACACCCACAAACACACATAAATACAATACACACACACACACACACAAACACCCACACAAACACACCATGCTTTGGCGCTAGCCAATGACAACACAAACATACATACCATACATGCCATACATACAACTCACTTACCATACATACATACAACTCACATACCATACATACAACTCACTATCTATTCTACAATTGGTCTGTCCTTATTTCTGTCCGTATGTCTGTCTGTCTATGTGCGTGCCTGCCTGCATGCCTGCCTGCTTGCCTGCCTGCCTATTTGTCTGTCTGTCTGCCTGTCTCTCTATCTATCTCTCTTTCTCTATCTCAGTCATATTCTATCCAAGTCTGTCTGTATGTCTACGCTTAGTCGCTATGCTGTCTGTCTGTCTGTCCCCCTTTTGCTGTATATTCGATCTATACTTTCCCCTCTACACGCCTAATCTATTCTACTTTATTGTTTTGTCTTCCTGGTATCTGGTCCACCTATCCGTCGTCTGTCGTTTCTGTCCATTTTGTTTTTGTTGATGTTATTGTGGTTTTTCTTGTCGCTTCAGTCTTGTTCCTGTATTTGTCTATACTTTCCCCGCTACGTTATGTTACGATTCTACTCTCTCTCTCTCCCTCTCTGTCTCTATGCTAAGCTTCTAATCTAATCCTATTTATTTATCGTCCCTTCTTCTCCATATTCTTATTGCATACCCAAATACACACCCACAAACACACATAAATACAATACACACACACACACACACAAACACCCACACAAACACACCATGCTTTGGCGCTAGCCAATGACAACACAAACATACATACCATACATGCCATACATACAACTCACTTACCATACATACATACAACTCACATACCATACATACAACTCACTATCTATTCTACAATTGGTCTGTCCTTATTTCTGTCCGTATGTCTGTCTGTCTATGTGCGTGCCTGCCTGCATGCCTGCCTGCTTGCCTGCCTGCCTATTTGTCTGTCTGTCTGCCTGTCTCTCTATCTATCTCTCTTTCTCTATCTCAGTCATATTCTATCCAAGTCTGTCTGTATGTCTACGCTTAGTCGCTATGCTGTCTGTCTGTCTGTCCCCCTTTTGCTGTATATTCGATCTATACTTTCCCCTCTACACGCCTAATCTATTCTACTTTATTGTTTTGTCTTCCTGGTATCTGGTCCACCTATCCGTCGTCTGTCGTTTCTGTCCATTTTGTTTTTGTTGATGTTATTGTGGTTTTTCTTGTCGCTTCAGTCTTGTTCCTGTATTTGTCTATACTTTCCCCGCTACGTTATGTTACGATTCTACTCTCTCTCTCTCCCTCTCTGTCTCTATGCTAAGCTTCTAATCTAATCCTATTTATTTATCGTCCCTTCTTCTCCATATTCTTATTGCATACCCAAATACACACCCACAAACACACATAAATACAATACACACACACACACACACAAACACCCACACAAACACACCATGCTTTGGCGCTAGCCAGCTGACAACACAAACATACATACCATACATGCCATACATACAACTCACTTACCATACATACATACAACTCACATACCATACATACAACTCACTATCTATTCTACAATTGGTCTGTCCTTATTTCTGTCCGTATGTCTGTCTGTCTATGTGCGTGCCTGCCTGCATGCCTGCCTGCTTGCCTGCCTGCCTATTTGTCTGTCTGTCTGCCTGTCTCTCTATCTATCTCTCTTTCTCTATCTCAGTCATATTCTATCCAAGTCTGTCTGTATGTCTACGCTTAGTCGCTATGCTGTCTGTCTGTCTGTCCCCCTTTTGCTGTATATTCGATCTATACTTTCCCCTCTACACGCCTAATCTATTCTACTTTATTGTTTTGTCTTCCTGGTATCTGGTCCACCTATCCGTCGTCTGTCGTTTCTGTCCATTTTGTTTTTGTTGATGTTATTGTGGTTTTTCTTGTCGCTTCAGTCTTGTTCCTGTATTTGTCTATACTTTCCCCGCTACGTTATGTTACGATTCTACTCTCTCTCTCTCCCTCTCTGTCTCTATGCTAAGCTTCTAATCTAATCCTATTTATTTATCGTCCCTTCTTCTCCATATTCTTATTGCATACCCAAATACACACCCACAAACACACATAAATACAATACACACACACACACACACAAACACCCACACAAACACACCATGCTTTGGCGCTAGCCAATGACAACACAAACATACATACCATACATGCCATACATACAACTCACTTACCATACATACATACAACTCACATACCATACATACAACTCACTATCTATTCTACAATTGGTCTGTCCTTATTTCTGTCCGTATGTCTGTCTGTCTATGTGCGTGCCTGCCTGCATGCCTGCCTGCTTGCCTGCCTGCCTATTTGTCTGTCTGTCTGCCTGTCTCTCTATCTATCTCTCTTTCTCTATCTCAGTCATATTCTATCCAAGTCTGTCTGTATGTCTACGCTTAGTCGCTATGCTGTCTGTCTGTCTGTCCCCCTTTTGCTGTATATTCGATCTATACTTTCCCCTCTACACGCCTAATCTATTCTACTTTATTGTTTTGTCTTCCTGGTATCTGGTCCACCTATCCGTCGTCTGTCGTTTCTGTCCATTTTGTTTTTGTTGATGTTATTGTGGTTTTTCTTGTCGCTTCAGTCTTGTTCCTGTATTTGTCTATACTTTCCCCGCTACGTTATGTTACGATTCTACTCTCTCTCTCTCCCTCTCTGTCTCTATGCTAAGCTTCTAATCTAATCCTATTTATTTATCGTCCCTTCTTCTCCATATTCTTATTGCATACCCAAATACACACCCACAAACACACATAAATACAATACACACACACACACACACAAACACCCACACAAACACACCATGCTTTGGCGCTAGCCAATGACAACACAAACATACATACCATACATGCCATACATACAACTCACTTACCATACATACATACAACTCACATACCATACATACAACTCACTATCTATTCTACAATTGGTCTGTCCTTATTTCTGTCCGTATGTCTGTCTGTCTATGTGCGTGCCTGCCTGCATGCCTGCCTGCTTGCCTGCCTGCCTATTTGTCTGTCTGTCTGCCTGTCTCTCTATCTATCTCTCTTTCTCTATCTCAGTCATATTCTATCCAAGTCTGTCTGTATGTCTACGCTTAGTCGCTATGCTGTCTGTCTGTCTGTCCCCCTTTTGCTGTATATTCGATCTATACTTTCCCCTCTACACGCCTAATCTATTCTACTTTATTGTTTTGTCTTCCTGGTATCTGGTCCACCTATCCGTCGTCTGTCGTTTCTGTCCATTTTGTTTTTGTTGATGTTATTGTGGTTTTTCTTGTCGCTTCAGTCTTGTTCCTGTATTTGTCTATACTTTCCCCGCTACGTTATGTTACGATTCTACTCTCTCTCTCTCCCTCTCTGTCTCTATGCTAAGCTTCTAATCTAATCCTATTTATTTATCGTCCCTTCTTCTCCATATTCTTATTGCATACCCAAATACACACCCACAAACACACATAAATACAATACACACACACACACACACAAACACCCACACAAACACACCATGCTTTGGCGCTAGCCAATGACAACACAAACATACATACCATACATGCCATACATACAACTCACTTACCATACATACATACAACTCACATACCATACATACAACTCACTATCTATTCTACAATTGGTCTGTCCTTATTTCTGTCCGTATGTCTGTCTGTCTATGTGCGTGCCTGCCTGCATGCCTGCCTGCTTGCCTGCCTGCCTATTTGTCTGTCTGTCTGCCTGTCTCTCTATCTATCTCTCTTTCTCTATCTCAGTCATATTCTATCCAAGTCTGTCTGTATGTCTACGCTTAGTCGCTATGCTGTCTGTCTGTCTGTCCCCCTTTTGCTGTATATTCGATCTATACTTTCCCCTCTACACGCCTAATCTATTCTACTTTATTGTTTTGTCTTCCTGGTATCTGGTCCACCTATCCGTCGTCTGTCGTTTCTGTCCATTTTGTTTTTGTTGATGTTATTGTGGTTTTTCTTGTCGCTTCAGTCTTGTTCCTGTATTTGTCTATACTTTCCCCGCTACGTTATGTTACGATTCTACTCTCTCTCTCTCCCTCTCTGTCTCTATGCTAAGCTTCTAATCTAATCCTATTTATTTATCGTCCCTTCTTCTCCATATTCTTATTGCATACCCAAATACACACCCACAAACACACATAAATACAATACACACACACACACACACAAACACCCACACAAACACACCATGCTTTGGCGCTAGCCAATGACAACACAAACATACATACCATACATGCCATACATACAACTCACTTACCATACATACATACAACTCACATACCATACATACAACTCACTATCTATTCTACAATTGGTCTGTCCTTATTTCTGTCCGTATGTCTGTCTGTCTATGTGCGTGCCTGCCTGCATGCCTGCCTGCTTGCCTGCCTGCCTATTTGTCTGTCTGTCTGCCTGTCTCTCTATCTATCTCTCTTTCTCTATCTCAGTCATATTCTATCCAAGTCTGTCTGTATGTCTACGCTTAGTCGCTATGCTGTCTGTCTGTCTGTCCCCCTTTTGCTGTATATTCGATCTATACTTTCCCCTCTACACGCCTAATCTATTCTACTTTATTGTTTTGTCTTCCTGGTATCTGGTCCACCTATCCGTCGTCTGTCGTTTCTGTCCATTTTGTTTTTGTTGATGTTATTGTGGTTTTTCTTGTCGCTTCAGTCTTGTTCCTGTATTTGTCTATACTTTCCCCGCTACGTTATGTTACGATTCTACTCTCTCTCTCTCCCTCTCTGTCTCTATGCTAAGCTTCTAATCTAATCCTATTTATTTATCGTCCCTTCTTCTCCATATTCTTATTGCATACCCAAATACACACCCACAAACACACATAAATACAATACACACACACACACACACAAACACCCACACAAACACACCATGCTTTGGCGCTAGCCAATGACAACACAAACATACATACCATACATGCCATACATACAACTCACTTACCATACATACATACAACTCACATACCATACATACAACTCACTATCTATTCTACAATTGGTCTGTCCTTATTTCTGTCCGTATGTCTGTCTGTCTATGTGCGTGCCTGCCTGCATGCCTGCCTGCTTGCCTGCCTGCCTATTTGTCTGTCTGTCTGCCTGTCTCTCTATCTATCTCTCTTTCTCTATCTCAGTCATATTCTATCCAAGTCTGTCTGTATGTCTACGCTTAGTCGCTATGCTGTCTGTCTGTCTGTCCCCCTTTTGCTGTATATTCGATCTATACTTTCCCCTCTACACGCCTAATCTATTCTACTTTATTGTTTTGTCTTCCTGGTATCTGGTCCACCTATCCGTCGTCTGTCGTTTCTGTCCATTTTGTTTTTGTTGATGTTATTGTGGTTTTTCTTGTCGCTTCAGTCTTGTTCCTGTATTTGTCTATACTTTCCCCGCTACGTTATGTTACGATTCTACTCTCTCTCTCTCCCTCTCTGTCTCTATGCTAAGCTTCTAATCTAATCCTATTTATTTATCGTCCCTTCTTCTCCATATTCTTATTGCATACCCAAATACACACCCACAAACACACATAAATACAATACACACACACACACACACAAACACCCACACAAACACACCATGCTTTGGCGCTAGCCAATGACAACACAAACATACATACCATACATGCCATACATACAACTCACTTACCATACATACATACAACTCACATACCATACATACAACTCACTATCTATTCTACAATTGGTCTGTCCTTATTTCTGTCCGTATGTCTGTCTGTCTATGTGCGTGCCTGCCTGCATGCCTGCCTGCTTGCCTGCCTGCCTATTTGTCTGTCTGTCTGCCTGTCTCTCTATCTATCTCTCTTTCTCTATCTCAGTCATATTCTATCCAAGTCTGTCTGTATGTCTACGCTTAGTCGCTATGCTGTCTGTCTGTCTGTCCCCCTTTTGCTGTATATTCGATCTATACTTTCCCCTCTACACGCCTAATCTATTCTACTTTATTGTTTTGTCTTCCTGGTATCTGGTCCACCTATCCGTCGTCTGTCGTTTCTGTCCATTTTGTTTTTGTTGATGTTATTGTGGTTTTTCTTGTCGCTTCAGTCTTGTTCCTGTATTTGTCTATACTTTCCCCGCTACGTTATGTTACGATTCTACTCTCTCTCTCTCCCTCTCTGTCTCTATGCTAAGCTTCTAATCTAATCCTATTTATTTATCGTCCCTTCTTCTCCATATTCTTATTGCATACCCAAATACACACCCACAAACACACATAAATACAATACACACACACACACACACAAACACCCACACAAACACACCATGCTTTGGCGCTAGCCAATGACAACACAAACATACATACCATACATGCCATACATACAACTCACTTACCATACATACATACAACTCACATACCATACATACAACTCACTATCTATTCTACAATTGGTCTGTCCTTATTTCTGTCCGTATGTCTGTCTGTCTATGTGCGTGCCTGCCTGCATGCCTGCCTGCTTGCCTGCCTGCCTATTTGTCTGTCTGTCTGCCTGTCTCTCTATCTATCTCTCTTTCTCTATCTCAGTCATATTCTATCCAAGTCTGTCTGTATGTCTACGCTTAGTCGCTATGCTGTCTGTCTGTCTGTCCCCCTTTTGCTGTATATTCGATCTATACTTTCCCCTCTACACGCCTAATCTATTCTACTTTATTGTTTTGTCTTCCTGGTATCTGGTCCACCTATCCGTCGTCTGTCGTTTCTGTCCATTTTGTTTTTGTTGATGTTATTGTGGTTTTTCTTGTCGCTTCAGTCTTGTTCCTGTATTTGTCTATACTTTCCCCGCTACGTTATGTTACGATTCTACTCTCTCTCTCTCCCTCTCTGTCTCTATGCTAAGCTTCTAATCTAATCCTATTTATTTATCGTCCCTTCTTCTCCATATTCTTATTGCATACCCAAATACACACCCACAAACACACATAAATACAATACACACACACACACACACAAACACCCACACAAACACACCATGCTTTGGCGCTAGCCAATGACAACACAAACATACATACCATACATGCCATACATACAACTCACTTACCATACATACATACAACTCACATACCATACATACAACTCACTATCTATTCTACAATTGGTCTGTCCTTATTTCTGTCCGTATGTCTGTCTGTCTATGTGCGTGCCTGCCTGCATGCCTGCCTGCTTGCCTGCCTGCCTATTTGTCTGTCTGTCTGCCTGTCTCTCTATCTATCTCTCTTTCTCTATCTCAGTCATATTCTATCCAAGTCTGTCTGTATGTCTACGCTTAGTCGCTATGCTGTCTGTCTGTCTGTCCCCCTTTTGCTGTATATTCGATCTATACTTTCCCCTCTACACGCCTAATCTATTCTACTTTATTGTTTTGTCTTCCTGGTATCTGGTCCACCTATCCGTCGTCTGTCGTTTCTGTCCATTTTGTTTTTGTTGATGTTATTGTGGTTTTTCTTGTCGCTTCAGTCTTGTTCCTGTATTTGTCTATACTTTCCCCGCTACGTTATGTTACGATTCTACTCTCTCTCTCTCCCTCTCTGTCTCTATGCTAAGCTTCTAATCTAATCCTATTTATTTATCGTCCCTTCTTCTCCATATTCTTATTGCATACCCAAATACACACCCACAAACACACATAAATACAATACACACACACACACACACAAACACCCACACAAACACACCATGCTTTGGCGCTAGCCAATGACAACACAAACATACATACCATACATGCCATACATACAACTCACTTACCATACATACATACAACTCACATACCATACATACAACTCACTATCTATTCTACAATTGGTCTGTCCTTATTTCTGTCCGTATGTCTGTCTGTCTATGTGCGTGCCTGCCTGCATGCCTGCCTGCTTGCCTGCCTGCCTATTTGTCTGTCTGTCTGCCTGTCTCTCTATCTATCTCTCTTTCTCTATCTCAGTCATATTCTATCCAAGTCTGTCTGTATGTCTACGCTTAGTCGCTATGCTGTCTGTCTGTCTGTCCCCCTTTTGCTGTATATTCGATCTATACTTTCCCCTCTACACGCCTAATCTATTCTACTTTATTGTTTTGTCTTCCTGGTATCTGGTCCACCTATCCGTCGTCTGTCGTTTCTGTCCATTTTGTTTTTGTTGATGTTATTGTGGTTTTTCTTGTCGCTTCAGTCTTGTTCCTGTATTTGTCTATACTTTCCCCGCTACGTTATGTTACGATTCTACTCTCTCTCTCTCCCTCTCTGTCTCTATGCTAAGCTTCTAATCTAATCCTATTTATTTATCGTCCCTTCTTCTCCATATTCTTATTGCATACCCAAATACACACCCACAAACACACATAAATACAATACACACACACACACACACAAACACCCACACAAACACACCATGCTTTGGCGCTAGCCAATGACAACACAAACATACATACCATACATGCCATACATACAACTCACTTACCATACATACATACAACTCACATACCATACATACAACTCACTATCTATTCTACAATTGGTCTGTCCTTATTTCTGTCCGTATGTCTGTCTGTCTATGTGCGTGCCTGCCTGCATGCCTGCCTGCTTGCCTGCCTGCCTATTTGTCTGTCTGTCTGCCTGTCTCTCTATCTATCTCTCTTTCTCTATCTCAGTCATATTCTATCCAAGTCTGTCTGTATGTCTACGCTTAGTCGCTATGCTGTCTGTCTGTCTGTCCCCCTTTTGCTGTATATTCGATCTATACTTTCCCCTCTACACGCCTAATCTATTCTACTTTATTGTTTTGTCTTCCTGGTATCTGGTCCACCTATCCGTCGTCTGTCGTTTCTGTCCATTTTGTTTTTGTTGATGTTATTGTGGTTTTTCTTGTCGCTTCAGTCTTGTTCCTGTATTTGTCTATACTTTCCCCGCTACGTTATGTTACGATTCTACTCTCTCTCTCTCCCTCTCTGTCTCTATGCTAAGCTTCTAATCTAATCCTATTTATTTATCGTCCCTTCTTCTCCATATTCTTATTGCATACCCAAATACACACCCACAAACACACATAAATACAATACACACACACACACACACAAACACCCACACAAACACACCATGCTTTGGCGCTAGCCAATGACAACACAAACATACATACCATACATGCCATACATACAACTCACTTACCATACATACATACAACTCACATACCATACATACAACTCACTATCTATTCTACAATTGGTCTGTCCTTATTTCTGTCCGTATGTCTGTCTGTCTATGTGCGTGCCTGCCTGCATGCCTGCCTGCTTGCCTGCCTGCCTATTTGTCTGTCTGTCTGCCTGTCTCTCTATCTATCTCTCTTTCTCTATCTCAGTCATATTCTATCCAAGTCTGTCTGTATGTCTACGCTTAGTCGCTATGCTGTCTGTCTGTCTGTCCCCCTTTTGCTGTATATTCGATCTATACTTTCCCCTCTACACGCCTAATCTATTCTACTTTATTGTTTTGTCTTCCTGGTATCTGGTCCACCTATCCGTCGTCTGTCGTTTCTGTCCATTTTGTTTTTGTTGATGTTATTGTGGTTTTTCTTGTCGCTTCAGTCTTGTTCCTGTATTTGTCTATACTTTCCCCGCTACGTTATGTTACGATTCTACTCTCTCTCTCTCCCTCTCTGTCTCTATGCTAAGCTTCTAATCTAATCCTATTTATTTATCGTCCCTTCTTCTCCATATTCTTATTGCATACCCAAATACACACCCACAAACACACATAAATACAATACACACACACACACACACAAACACCCACACAAACACACCATGCTTTGGCGCTAGCCAATGACAACACAAACATACATACCATACATGCCATACATACAACTCACTTACCATACATACATACAACTCACATACCATACATACAACTCACTATCTATTCTACAATTGGTCTGTCCTTATTTCTGTCCGTATGTCTGTCTGTCTATGTGCGTGCCTGCCTGCATGCCTGCCTGCTTGCCTGCCTGCCTATTTGTCTGTCTGTCTGCCTGTCTCTCTATCTATCTCTCTTTCTCTATCTCAGTCATATTCTATCCAAGTCTGTCTGTATGTCTACGCTTAGTCGCTATGCTGTCTGTCTGTCTGTCCCCCTTTTGCTGTATATTCGATCTATACTTTCCCCTCTACACGCCTAATCTATTCTACTTTATTGTTTTGTCTTCCTGGTATCTGGTCCACCTATCCGTCGTCTGTCGTTTCTGTCCATTTTGTTTTTGTTGATGTTATTGTGGTTTTTCTTGTCGCTTCAGTCTTGTTCCTGTATTTGTCTATACTTTCCCCGCTACGTTATGTTACGATTCTACTCTCTCTCTCTCCCTCTCTGTCTCTATGCTAAGCTTCTAATCTAATCCTATTTATTTATCGTCCCTTCTTCTCCATATTCTTATTGCATACCCAAATACACACCCACAAACACACATAAATACAATACACACACACACACACACAAACACCCACACAAACACACCATGCTTTGGCGCTAGCCAATGACAACACAAACATACATACCATACATGCCATACATACAACTCACTTACCATACATACATACAACTCACATACCATACATACAACTCACTATCTATTCTACAATTGGTCTGTCCTTATTTCTGTCCGTATGTCTGTCTGTCTATGTGCGTGCCTGCCTGCATGCCTGCCTGCTTGCCTGCCTGCCTATTTGTCTGTCTGTCTGCCTGTCTCTCTATCTATCTCTCTTTCTCTATCTCAGTCATATTCTATCCAAGTCTGTCTGTATGTCTACGCTTAGTCGCTATGCTGTCTGTCTGTCTGTCCCCCTTTTGCTGTATATTCGATCTATACTTTCCCCTCTACACGCCTAATCTATTCTACTTTATTGTTTTGTCTTCCTGGTATCTGGTCCACCTATCCGTCGTCTGTCGTTTCTGTCCATTTTGTTTTTGTTGATGTTATTGTGGTTTTTCTTGTCGCTTCAGTCTTGTTCCTGTATTTGTCTATACTTTCCCCGCTACGTTATGTTACGATTCTACTCTCTCTCTCTCCCTCTCTGTCTCTATGCTAAGCTTCTAATCTAATCCTATTTATTTATCGTCCCTTCTTCTCCATATTCTTATTGCATACCCAAATACACACCCACAAACACACATAAATACAATACACACACACACACACACAAACACCCACACAAACACACCATGCTTTGGCGCTAGCCAATGACAACACAAACATACATACCATACATGCCATACATACAACTCACTTACCATACATACATACAACTCACATACCATACATACAACTCACTATCTATTCTACAATTGGTCTGTCCTTATTTCTGTCCGTATGTCTGTCTGTCTATGTGCGTGCCTGCCTGCATGCCTGCCTGCTTGCCTGCCTGCCTATTTGTCTGTCTGTCTGCCTGTCTCTCTATCTATCTCTCTTTCTCTATCTCAGTCATATTCTATCCAAGTCTGTCTGTATGTCTACGCTTAGTCGCTATGCTGTCTGTCTGTCTGTCCCCCTTTTGCTGTATATTCGATCTATACTTTCCCCTCTACACGCCTAATCTATTCTACTTTATTGTTTTGTCTTCCTGGTATCTGGTCCACCTATCCGTCGTCTGTCGTTTCTGTCCATTTTGTTTTTGTTGATGTTATTGTGGTTTTTCTTGTCGCTTCAGTCTTGTTCCTGTATTTGTCTATACTTTCCCCGCTACGTTATGTTACGATTCTACTCTCTCTCTCTCCCTCTCTGTCTCTATGCTAAGCTTCTAATCTAATCCTATTTATTTATCGTCCCTTCTTCTCCATATTCTTATTGCATACCCAAATACACACCCACAAACACACATAAATACAATACACACACACACACACACAAACACCCACACAAACACACCATGCTTTGGCGCTAGCCAATGACAACACAAACATACATACCATACATGCCATACATACAACTCACTTACCATACATACATACAACTCACATACCATACATACAACTCACTATCTATTCTACAATTGGTCTGTCCTTATTTCTGTCCGTATGTCTGTCTGTCTATGTGCGTGCCTGCCTGCATGCCTGCCTGCTTGCCTGCCTGCCTATTTGTCTGTCTGTCTGCCTGTCTCTCTATCTATCTCTCTTTCTCTATCTCAGTCATATTCTATCCAAGTCTGTCTGTATGTCTACGCTTAGTCGCTATGCTGTCTGTCTGTCTGTCCCCCTTTTGCTGTATATTCGATCTATACTTTCCCTCTACACGCCTAATCTATTCTACTTTATTGTTTTGTCTTCCTGGTATCTGGTCCACCTATCCGTCGTCTGTCGTTTCTGTCCATTTTGTTTTTGTTGATGTTATTGTGGTTTTTCTTGTCGCTTCAGTCTTGTTCCTGTATTTGTCTATACTTTCCCCGCTACGTTATGTTACGATTCTACTCTCTCTCTCTCCCTCTCTGTCTCTATGCTAAGCTTCTAATCTAATCCTATTTATTTATCGTCCCTTCTTCTCCATATTCTTATTGCATACCCAAATACACACCCACAAACACACATAAATACAATACACACACACACACACACAAACACCCACACAAACACACCATGCTTTGGCGCTAGCCAATGACAACACAAACATACATACCATACATGCCATACATACAACTCACTTACCATACATACATACAACTCACATACCATACATACAACTCACTATCTATTCTACAATTGGTCTGTCCTTATTTCTGTCCGTATGTCTGTCTGTCTATGTGCGTGCCTGCCTGCATGCCTGCCTGCTTGCCTGCCTGCCTATTTGTCTGTCTGTCTGCCTGTCTCTCTATCTATCTCTCTTTCTCTATCTCAGTCATATTCTATCCAAGTCTGTCTGTATGTCTACGCTTAGTCGCTATGCTGTCTGTCTGTCTGTCCCCCTTTTGCTGTATATTCGATCTATACTTTCCCTCTACACGCCTAATCTATTCTACTTTATTGTTTTGTCTTCCTGGTATCTGGTCCACCTATCCGTCGTCTGTCGTTTCTGTCCATTTTGTTTTTGTTGATGTTATTGTGGTTTTTCTTGTCGCTTCAGTCTTGTTCCTGTATTTGTCTATACTTTCCCCGCTACGTTATGTTACGATTCTACTCTCTCTCTCTCCCTCTCTGTCTCTATGCTAAGCTTCTAATCTAATCCTATTTATTTATCGTCCCTTCTTCTCCATATTCTTATTGCATACCCAAATACACACCCACAAACACACATAAATACAATACACACACACACACACACAAACACCCACACAAACACACCATGCTTTGGCGCTAGCCAATGACAACACAAACATACATACCATACATGCCATACATACAACTCACTTACCATACATACATACAACTCACATACCATACATACAACTCACTATCTATTCTACAATTGGTCTGTCCTTATTTCTGTCCGTATGTCTGTCTGTCTATGTGCGTGCCTGCCTGCATGCCTGCCTGCTTGCCTGCCTGCCTATTTGTCTGTCTGTCTGCCTGTCTCTCTATCTATCTCTCTTTCTCTATCTCAGTCATATTCTATCCAAGTCTGTCTGTATGTCTACGCTTAGTCGCTATGCTGTCTGTCTGTCTGTCCCCCTTTTGCTGTATATTCGATCTATACTTTCCCTCTACACGCCTAATCTATTCTACTTTATTGTTTTGTCTTCCTGGTATCTGGTCCACCTATCCGTCGTCTGTCGTTTCTGTCCATTTTGTTTTTGTTGATGTTATTGTGGTTTTTCTTGTCGCTTCAGTCTTGTTCCTGTATTTGTCTATACTTTCCCCGCTACGTTATGTTACGATTCTACTCTCTCTCTCTCCCTCTCTGTCTCTATGCTAAGCTTCTAATCTAATCCTATTTATTTATCGTCCCTTCTTCTCCATATTCTTATTGCATACCCAAATACACACCCACAAACACACATAAATACAATACACACACACACACACACAAACACCCACACAAACACACCATGCTTTGGCGCTAGCCAATGACAACACAAACATACATACCATACATGCCATACATACAACTCACTTACCATACATACATACAACTCACATACCATACATACAACTCACTATCTATTCTACAATTGGTCTGTCCTTATTTCTGTCCGTATGTCTGTCTGTCTATGTGCGTGCCTGCCTGCATGCCTGCCTGCTTGCCTGCCTGCCTATTTGTCTGTCTGTCTGCCTGTCTCTCTATCTATCTCTCTTTCTCTATCTCAGTCATATTCTATCCAAGTCTGTCTGTATGTCTACGCTTAGTCGCTATGCTGTCTGTCTGTCTGTCCCCCTTTTGCTGTATATTCGATCTATACTTTCCCCTCTACACGCCTAATCTATTCTACTTTATTGTTTTGTCTTCCTGGTATCTGGTCCACCTATCCGTCGTCTGTCGTTTCTGTCCATTTTGTTTTTGTTGATGTTATTGTGGTTTTTCTTGTCGCTTCAGTCTTGTTCCTGTATTTGTCTATACTTTCCCCGCTACGTTATGTTACGATTCTACTCTCTCTCTCTCCCTCTCTGTCTCTATGCTAAGCTTCTAATCTAATCCTATTTATTTATCGTCCCTTCTTCTCCATATTCTTATTGCATACCCAAATACACACCCACAAACACACATAAATACAATACACACACACACACACACAAACACCCACACAAACACACCATGCTTTGGCGCTAGCCAATGACAACACAAACATACATACCATACATGCCATACATACAACTCACTTACCATACATACATACAACTCACATACCATACATACAACTCACTATCTATTCTACAATTGGTCTGTCCTTATTTCTGTCCGTATGTCTGTCTGTCTATGTGCGTGCCTGCCTGCATGCCTGCCTGCTTGCCTGCCTGCCTATTTGTCTGTCTGTCTGCCTGTCTCTCTATCTATCTCTCTTTCTCTATCTCAGTCATATTCTATCCAAGTCTGTCTGTATGTCTACGCTTAGTCGCTATGCTGTCTGTCTGTCTGTCCCCCTTTTGCTGTATATTCGATCTATACTTTCCCCTCTACACGCCTAATCTATTCTACTTTATTGTTTTGTCTTCCTGGTATCTGGTCCACCTATCCGTCGTCTGTCGTTTCTGTCCATTTTGTTTTTGTTGATGTTATTGTGGTTTTTCTTGTCGCTTCAGTCTTGTTCCTGTATTTGTCTATACTTTCCCCGCTACGTTATGTTACGATTCTACTCTCTCTCTCTCCCTCTCTGTCTCTATGCTAAGCTTCTAATCTAATCCTATTTATTTATCGTCCCTTCTTCTCCATATTCTTATTGCATACCCAAATACACACCCACAAACACACATAAATACAATACACACACACACACACACAAACACCCACACAAACACACCATGCTTTGGCGCTAGCCAATGACAACACAAACATACATACCATACATGCCATACATACAACTCACTTACCATACATACATACAACTCACATACCATACATACAACTCACTATCTATTCTACAATTGGTCTGTCCTTATTTCTGTCCGTATGTCTGTCTGTCTATGTGCGTGCCTGCCTGCATGCCTGCCTGCTTGCCTGCCTGCCTATTTGTCTGTCTGTCTGCCTGTCTCTCTATCTATCTCTCTTTCTCTATCTCAGTCATATTCTATCCAAGTCTGTCTGTATGTCTACGCTTAGTCGCTATGCTGTCTGTCTGTCTGTCCCCCTTTTGCTGTATATTCGATCTATACTTTCCCCTCTACACGCCTAATCTATTCTACTTTATTGTTTTGTCTTCCTGGTATCTGGTCCACCTATCCGTCGTCTGTCGTTTCTGTCCATTTTGTTTTTGTTGATGTTATTGTGGTTTTTCTTGTCGCTTCAGTCTTGTTCCTGTATTTGTCTATACTTTCCCCGCTACGTTATGTTACGATTCTACTCTCTCTCTCTCCCTCTCTGTCTCTATGCTAAGCTTCTAATCTAATCCTATTTATTTATCGTCCCTTCTTCTCCATATTCTTATTGCATACCCAAATACACACCCACAAACACACATAAATACAATACACACACACACACACACAAACACCCACACAAACACACCATGCTTTGGCGCTAGCCAATGACAACACAAACATACATACCATACATGCCATACATACAACTCACTTACCATACATACATACAACTCACATACCATACATACAACTCACTATCTATTCTACAATTGGTCTGTCCTTATTTCTGTCCGTATGTCTGTCTGTCTATGTGCGTGCCTGCCTGCATGCCTGCCTGCTTGCCTGCCTGCCTATTTGTCTGTCTGTCTGCCTGTCTCTCTATCTATCTCTCTTTCTCTATCTCAGTCATATTCTATCCAAGTCTGTCTGTATGTCTACGCTTAGTCGCTATGCTGTCTGTCTGTCTGTCCCCCTTTTGCTGTATATTCGATCTATACTTTCCCCTCTACACGCCTAATCTATTCTACTTTATTGTTTTGTCTTCCTGGTATCTGGTCCACCTATCCGTCGTCTGTCGTTTCTGTCCATTTTGTTTTTGTTGATGTTATTGTGGTTTTTCTTGTCGCTTCAGTCTTGTTCCTGTATTTGTCTATACTTTCCCCGCTACGTTATGTTACGATTCTACTCTCTCTCTCTCCCTCTCTGTCTCTATGCTAAGCTTCTAATCTAATCCTATTTATTTATCGTCCCTTCTTCTCCATATTCTTATTGCATACCCAAATACACACCCACAAACACACATAAATACAATACACACACACACACACACAAACACCCACACAAACACACCATGCTTTGGCGCTAGCCAATGACAACACAAACATACATACCATACATGCCATACATACAACTCACTTACCATACATACATACAACTCACATACCATACATACAACTCACTATCTATTCTACAATTGGTCTGTCCTTATTTCTGTCCGTATGTCTGTCTGTCTATGTGCGTGCCTGCCTGCATGCCTGCCTGCTTGCCTGCCTGCCTATTTGTCTGTCTGTCTGCCTGTCTCTCTATCTATCTCTCTTTCTCTATCTCAGTCATATTCTATCCAAGTCTGTCTGTATGTCTACGCTTAGTCGCTATGCTGTCTGTCTGTCTGTCCCCCTTTTGCTGTATATTCGATCTATACTTTCCCCTCTACACGCCTAATCTATTCTACTTTATTGTTTTGTCTTCCTGGTATCTGGTCCACCTATCCGTCGTCTGTCGTTTCTGTCCATTTTGTTTTTGTTGATGTTATTGTGGTTTTTCTTGTCGCTTCAGTCTTGTTCCTGTATTTGTCTATACTTTCCCCGCTACGTTATGTTACGATTCTACTCTCTCTCTCTCCCTCTCTGTCTCTATGCTAAGCTTCTAATCTAATCCTATTTATTTATCGTCCCTTCTTCTCCATATTCTTATTGCATACCCAAATACACACCCACAAACACACATAAATAC
Organism: Drosophila borealis; assembly: GCA_035045885.1. Lineage (NCBI taxonomy): Eukaryota > Metazoa > Arthropoda > Insecta > Diptera > Drosophilidae > Drosophila > Drosophila borealis. The sequence continues at coordinate 38,108 of JAWNOR010000232.1, read as the reverse complement.
AATACACACACACACACACACAAACACCCACACAAACACACCATGCTTTGGCGCTAGCCAATGACAACACAAACATACATACCATACATGCCATACATACAACTCACTTACCATACATACATACAACTCACATACCATACATACAACTCACTATCTATTCTACAATTGGTCTGTCCTTATTTCTGTCCGTATGTCTGTCTGTCTATGTGCGTGCCTGCCTGCATGCCTGCCTGCTTGCCTGCCTGCCTATTTGTCTGTCTGTCTGCCTGTCTCTCTATCTATCTCTCTTTCTCTATCTCAGTCATATTCTATCCAAGTCTGTCTGTATGTCTACGCTTAGTCGCTATGCTGTCTGTCTGTCTGTCCCCCTTTTGCTGTATATTCGATCTATACTTTCCCCTCTACACGCCTAATCTATTCTACTTTATTGTTTTGTCTTCCTGGTATCTGGTCCACCTATCCGTCGTCTGTCGTTTCTGTCCATTTTGTTTTTGTTGATGTTATTGTGGTTTTTCTTGTCGCTTCAGTCTTGTTCCTGTATTTGTCTATACTTTCCCCGCTACGTTATGTTACGATTCTACTCTCTCTCTCTCCCTCTCTGTCTCTATGCTAAGCTTCTAATCTAATCCTATTTATTTATCGTCCCTTCTTCTCCATATTCTTATTGCATACCCAAATACACACCCACAAACACACATAAATACAATACACACACACACACACACAAACACCCACACAAACACACCATGCTTTGGCGCTAGCCAATGACAACACAAACATACATACCATACATGCCATACATACAACTCACTTACCATACATACATACAACTCACATACCATACATACAACTCACTATCTATTCTACAATTGGTCTGTCCTTATTTCTGTCCGTATGTCTGTCTGTCTATGTGCGTGCCTGCCTGCATGCCTGCCTGCTTGCCTGCCTGCCTATTTGTCTGTCTGTCTGCCTGTCTCTCTATCTATCTCTCTTTCTCTATCTCAGTCATATTCTATCCAAGTCTGTCTGTATGTCTACGCTTAGTCGCTATGCTGTCTGTCTGTCTGTCCCCCTTTTGCTGTATATTCGATCTATACTTTCCCCTCTACACGCCTAATCTATTCTACTTTATTGTTTTGTCTTCCTGGTATCTGGTCCACCTATCCGTCGTCTGTCGTTTCTGTCCATTTTGTTTTTGTTGATGTTATTGTGGTTTTTCTTGTCGCTTCAGTCTTGTTCCTGTATTTGTCTATACTTTCCCCGCTACGTTATGTTACGATTCTACTCTCTCTCTCTCCCTCTCTGTCTCTATGCTAAGCTTCTAATCTAATCCTATTTATTTATCGTCCCTTCTTCTCCATATTCTTATTGCATACCCAAATACACACCCACAAACACACATAAATACAATACACACACACACACACACAAACACCCACACAAACACACCATGCTTTGGCGCTAGCCAATGACAACACAAACATACATACCATACATGCCATACATACAACTCACTTACCATACATACATACAACTCACATACCATACATACAACTCACTATCTATTCTACAATTGGTCTGTCCTTATTTCTGTCCGTATGTCTGTCTGTCTATGTGCGTGCCTGCCTGCATGCCTGCCTGCTTGCCTGCCTGCCTATTTGTCTGTCTGTCTGCCTGTCTCTCTATCTATCTCTCTTTCTCTATCTCAGTCATATTCTATCCAAGTCTGTCTGTATGTCTACGCTTAGTCGCTATGCTGTCTGTCTGTCTGTCCCCCTTTTGCTGTATATTCGATCTATACTTTCCCCTCTACACGCCTAATCTATTCTACTTTATTGTTTTGTCTTCCTGGTATCTGGTCCACCTATCCGTCGTCTGTCGTTTCTGTCCATTTTGTTTTTGTTGATGTTATTGTGGTTTTTCTTGTCGCTTCAGTCTTGTTCCTGTATTTGTCTATACTTTCCCCGCTACGTTATGTTACGATTCTACTCTCTCTCTCTCCCTCTCTGTCTCTATGCTAAGCTTCTAATCTAATCCTATTTATTTATCGTCCCTTCTTCTCCATATTCTTATTGCATACCCAAATACACACCCACAAACACACATAAATACAATACACACACACACACACACAAACACCCACACAAACACACCATGCTTTGGCGCTAGCCAATGACAACACAAACATACATACCATACATGCCATACATACAACTCACTTACCATACATACATACAACTCACATACCATACATACAACTCACTATCTATTCTACAATTGGTCTGTCCTTATTTCTGTCCGTATGTCTGTCTGTCTATGTGCGTGCCTGCCTGCATGCCTGCCTGCTTGCCTGCCTGCCTATTTGTCTGTCTGTCTGCCTGTCTCTCTATCTATCTCTCTTTCTCTATCTCAGTCATATTCTATCCAAGTCTGTCTGTATGTCTACGCTTAGTCGCTATGCTGTCTGTCTGTCTGTCCCCCTTTTGCTGTATATTCGATCTATACTTTCCCCTCTACACGCCTAATCTATTCTACTTTATTGTTTTGTCTTCCTGGTATCTGGTCCACCTATCCGTCGTCTGTCGTTTCTGTCCATTTTGTTTTTGTTGATGTTATTGTGGTTTTTCTTGTCGCTTCAGTCTTGTTCCTGTATTTGTCTATACTTTCCCCGCTACGTTATGTTACGATTCTACTCTCTCTCTCTCCCTCTCTGTCTCTATGCTAAGCTTCTAATCTAATCCTATTTATTTATCGTCCCTTCTTCTCCATATTCTTATTGCATACCCAAATACACACCCACAAACACACATAAATACAATACACACACACACACACACAAACACCCACACAAACACACCATGCTTTGGCGCTAGCCAATGACAACACAAACATACATACCATACATGCCATACATACAACTCACTTACCATACATACATACAACTCACATACCATACATACAACTCACTATCTATTCTACAATTGGTCTGTCCTTATTTCTGTCCGTATGTCTGTCTGTCTATGTGCGTGCCTGCCTGCATGCCTGCCTGCTTGCCTGCCTGCCTATTTGTCTGTCTGTCTGCCTGTCTCTCTATCTATCTCTCTTTCTCTATCTCAGTCATATTCTATCCAAGTCTGTCTGTATGTCTACGCTTAGTCGCTATGCTGTCTGTCTGTCTGTCCCCCTTTTGCTGTATATTCGATCTATACTTTCCCCTCTACACGCCTAATCTATTCTACTTTATTGTTTTGTCTTCCTGGTATCTGGTCCACCTATCCGTCGTCTGTCGTTTCTGTCCATTTTGTTTTTGTTGATGTTATTGTGGTTTTTCTTGTCGCTTCAGTCTTGTTCCTGTATTTGTCTATACTTTCCCCGCTACGTTATGTTACGATTCTACTCTCTCTCTCTCTCCCTCTCTGTCTCTATGCTAAGCTTCTAATCTAATCCTATTTATTTATCGTCCCTTCTTCTCCATATTCTTATTGCATACCCAAATACACACCCACAAACACACATAAATACAATACACACACACACACACACAAACACCCACACAAACACACCATGCTTTGGCGCTAGCCAATGACAACACAAACATACATACCATACATGCCATACATACAACTCACTTACCATACATACATACAACTCACATACCATACATACAACTCACTATCTATTCTACAATTGGTCTGTCCTTATTTCTGTCCGTATGTCTGTCTGTCTATGTGCGTGCCTGCCTGCATGCCTGCCTGCTTGCCTGCCTGCCTATTTGTCTGTCTGTCTGCCTGTCTCTCTATCTATCTCTCTTTCTCTATCTCAGTCATATTCTATCCAAGTCTGTCTGTATGTCTACGCTTAGTCGCTATGCTGTCTGTCTGTCTGTCCCCCTTTTGCTGTATATTCGATCTATACTTTCCCTCTACACGCCTAATCTATTCTACTTTATTGTTTTGTCTTCCTGGTATCTGGTCCACCTATCCGTCGTCTGTCGTTTCTGTCCATTTTGTTTTTGTTGATGTTATTGTGGTTTTTCTTGTCGCTTCAGTCTTGTTCCTGTATTTGTCTATACTTTCCCCGCTACGTTATGTTACGATTCTACTCTCTCTCTCTCCCTCTCTGTCTCTATGCTAAGCTTCTAATCTAATCCTATTTATTTATCGTCCCTTCTTCTCCATATTCTTATTGCATACCCAAATACACACCCACAAACACACATAAATACAATACACACACACACACACACAAACACCCACACAAACACACCATGCTTTGGCGCTAGCCAATGACAACACAAACATACATACCATACATGCCATACATACAACTCACTTACCATACATACATACAACTCACATACCATACATACAACTCACTATCTATTCTACAATTGGTCTGTCCTTATTTCTGTCCGTATGTCTGTCTGTCTATGTGCGTGCCTGCCTGCATGCCTGCCTGCTTGCCTGCCTGCCTATTTGTCTGTCTGTCTGCCTGTCTCTCTATCTATCTCTCTTTCTCTATCTCAGTCATATTCTATCCAAGTCTGTCTGTATGTCTACGCTTAGTCGCTATGCTGTCTGTCTGTCTGTCCCCCTTTTGCTGTATATTCGATCTATACTTTCCCCTCTACACGCCTAATCTATTCTACTTTATTGTTTTGTCTTCCTGGTATCTGGTCCACCTATCCGTCGTCTGTCGTTTCTGTCCATTTTGTTTTTGTTGATGTTATTGTGGTTTTTCTTGTCGCTTCAGTCTTGTTCCTGTATTTGTCTATACTTTCCCCGCTACGTTATGTTACGATTCTACTCTCTCTCTCTCCCTCTCTGTCTCTATGCTAAGCTTCTAATCTAATCCTATTTATTTATCGTCCCTTCTTCTCCATATTCTTATTGCATACCCAAATACACACCCACAAACACACATAAATACAATACACACACACACACACACAAACACCCACACAAACACACCATGCTTTGGCGCTAGCCAATGACAACACAAACATACATACCATACATGCCATACATACAACTCACTTACCATACATACATACAACTCACATACCATACATACAACTCACTATCTATTCTACAATTGGTCTGTCCTTATTTCTGTCCGTATGTCTGTCTGTCTATGTGCGTGCCTGCCTGCATGCCTGCCTGCTTGCCTGCCTGCCTATTTGTCTGTCTGTCTGCCTGTCTCTCTATCTATCTCTCTTTCTCTATCTCAGTCATATTCTATCCAAGTCTGTCTGTATGTCTACGCTTAGTCGCTATGCTGTCTGTCTGTCTGTCCCCCTTTTGCTGTATATTCGATCTATACTTTCCCCTCTACACGCCTAATCTATTCTACTTTATTGTTTTGTCTTCCTGGTATCTGGTCCACCTATCCGTCGTCTGTCGTTTCTGTCCATTTTGTTTTTGTTGATGTTATTGTGGTTTTTCTTGTCGCTTCAGTCTTGTTCCTGTATTTGTCTATACTTTCCCCGCTACGTTATGTTACGATTCTACTCTCTCTCTCTCCCTCTCTGTCTCTATGCTAAGCTTCTAATCTAATCCTATTTATTTATCGTCCCTTCTTCTCCATATTCTTATTGCATACCCAAATACACACCCACAAACACACATAAATACAATACACACACACACACACACAAACACCCACACAAACACACCATGCTTTGGCGCTAGCCAATGACAACACAAACATACATACCATACATGCCATACATACAACTCACTTACCATACATACATACAACTCACATACCATACATACAACTCACTATCTATTCTACAATTGGTCTGTCCTTATTTCTGTCCGTATGTCTGTCTGTCTATGTGCGTGCCTGCCTGCATGCCTGCCTGCTTGCCTGCCTGCCTATTTGTCTGTCTGTCTGCCTGTCTCTCTATCTATCTCTCTTTCTCTATCTCAGTCATATTCTATCCAAGTCTGTCTGTATGTCTACGCTTAGTCGCTATGCTGTCTGTCTGTCTGTCCCCCTTTTGCTGTATATTCGATCTATACTTTCCCCTCTACACGCCTAATCTATTCTACTTTATTGTTTTGTCTTCCTGGTATCTGGTCCACCTATCCGTCGTCTGTCGTTTCTGTCCATTTTGTTTTTGTTGATGTTATTGTGGTTTTTCTTGTCGCTTCAGTCTTGTTCCTGTATTTGTCTATACTTTCCCCGCTACGTTATGTTACGATTCTACTCTCTCTCTCTCCCTCTCTGTCTCTATGCTAAGCTTCTAATCTAATCCTATTTATTTATCGTCCCTTCTTCTCCATATTCTTATTGCATACCCAAATACACACCCACAAACACACATAAATACAATACACACACACACACACACAAACACCCACACAAACACACCATGCTTTGGCGCTAGCCAATGACAACACAAACATACATACCATACATGCCATACATACAACTCACTTACCATACATACATACAACTCACATACCATACATACAACTCACTATCTATTCTACAATTGGTCTGTCCTTATTTCTGTCCGTATGTCTGTCTGTCTATGTGCGTGCCTGCCTGCATGCCTGCCTGCTTGCCTGCCTGCCTATTTGTCTGTCTGTCTGCCTGTCTCTCTATCTATCTCTCTTTCTCTATCTCAGTCATATTCTATCCAAGTCTGTCTGTATGTCTACGCTTAGTCGCTATGCTGTCTGTCTGTCTGTCCCCCTTTTGCTGTATATTCGATCTATACTTTCCCCTCTACACGCCTAATCTATTCTACTTTATTGTTTTGTCTTCCTGGTATCTGGTCCACCTATCCGTCGTCTGTCGTTTCTGTCCATTTTGTTTTTGTTGATGTTATTGTGGTTTTTCTTGTCGCTTCAGTCTTGTTCCTGTATTTGTCTATACTTTCCCCGCTACGTTATGTTACGATTCTACTCTCTCTCTCTCCCTCTCTGTCTCTATGCTAAGCTTCTAATCTAATCCTATTTATTTATCGTCCCTTCTTCTCCATATTCTTATTGCATACCCAAATACACACCCACAAACACACATAAATACAATACACACACACACACACACAAACACCCACACAAACACACCATGCTTTGGCGCTAGCCAATGACAACACAAACATACATACCATACATGCCATACATACAACTCACTTACCATACATACATACAACTCACATACCATACATACAACTCACTATCTATTCTACAATTGGTCTGTCCTTATTTCTGTCCGTATGTCTGTCTGTCTATGTGCGTGCCTGCCTGCATGCCTGCCTGCTTGCCTGCCTGCCTATTTGTCTGTCTGTCTGCCTGTCTCTCTATCTATCTCTCTTTCTCTATCTCAGTCATATTCTATCCAAGTCTGTCTGTATGTCTACGCTTAGTCGCTATGCTGTCTGTCTGTCTGTCCCCCTTTTGCTGTATATTCGATCTATACTTTCCCCTCTACACGCCTAATCTATTCTACTTTATTGTTTTGTCTTCCTGGTATCTGGTCCACCTATCCGTCGTCTGTCGTTTCTGTCCATTTTGTTTTTGTTGATGTTATTGTGGTTTTTCTTGTCGCTTCAGTCTTGTTCCTGTATTTGTCTATACTTTCCCCGCTACGTTATGTTACGATTCTACTCTCTCTCTCTCCCTCTCTGTCTCTATGCTAAGCTTCTAATCTAATCCTATTTATTTATCGTCCCTTCTTCTCCATATTCTTATTGCATACCCAAATACACACCCACAAACACACATAAATACAATACACACACACACACACACAAACACCCACACAAACACACCATGCTTTGGCGCTAGCCAATGACAACACAAACATACATACCATACATGCCATACATACAACTCACTTACCATACATACATACAACTCACATACCATACATACAACTCACTATCTATTCTACAATTGGTCTGTCCTTATTTCTGTCCGTATGTCTGTCTGTCTATGTGCGTGCCTGCCTGCATGCCTGCCTGCTTGCCTGCCTGCCTATTTGTCTGTCTGTCTGCCTGTCTCTCTATCTATCTCTCTTTCTCTATCTCAGTCATATTCTATCCAAGTCTGTCTGTATGTCTACGCTTAGTCGCTATGCTGTCTGTCTGTCTGTCCCCCTTTTGCTGTATATTCGATCTATACTTTCCCCTCTACACGCCTAATCTATTCTACTTTATTGTTTTGTCTTCCTGGTATCTGGTCCACCTATCCGTCGTCTGTCGTTTCTGTCCATTTTGTTTTTGTTGATGTTATTGTGGTTTTTCTTGTCGCTTCAGTCTTGTTCCTGTATTTGTCTATACTTTCCCCGCTACGTTATGTTACGATTCTACTCTCTCTCTCTCCCTCTCTGTCTCTATGCTAAGCTTCTAATCTAATCCTATTTATTTATCGTCCCTTCTTCTCCATATTCTTATTGCATACCCAAATACACACCCACAAACACACATAAATACAATACACACACACACACACACACAAACACCCACACAAACACACCATGCTTTGGCGCTAGCCAATGACAACACAAACATACATACCATACATGCCATACATACAACTCACTTACCATACATACATACAACTCACATACCATACATACAACTCACTATCTATTCTACAATTGGTCTGTCCTTATTTCTGTCCGTATGTCTGTCTGTCTATGTGCGTGCCTGCCTGCATGCCTGCCTGCTTGCCTGCCTGCCTATTTGTCTGTCTGTCTGCCTGTCTCTCTATCTATCTCTCTTTCTCTATCTCAGTCATATTCTATCCAAGTCTGTCTGTATGTCTACGCTTAGTCGCTATGCTGTCTGTCTGTCTGTCCCCCTTTTGCTGTATATTCGATCTATACTTTCCCCTCTACACGCCTAATCTATTCTACTTTATTGTTTTGTCTTCCTGGTATCTGGTCCACCTATCCGTCGTCTGTCGTTTCTGTCCATTTTGTTTTTGTTGATGTTATTGTGGTTTTTCTTGTCGCTTCAGTCTTGTTCCTGTATTTGTCTATACTTTCCCCGCTACGTTATGTTACGATTCTACTCTCTCTCTCTCCCTCTCTGTCTCTATGCTAAGCTTCTAATCTAATCCTATTTATTTATCGTCCCTTCTTCTCCATATTCTTATTGCATACCCAAATACACACCCACAAACACACATAAATACAATACACACACACACACACACAAACACCCACACAAACACACCATGCTTTGGCGCTAGCCAATGACAACACAAACATACATACCATACATGCCATACATACAACTCACTTACCATACATACATACAACTCACATACCATACATACAACTCACTATCTATTCTACAATTGGTCTGTCCTTATTTCTGTCCGTATGTCTGTCTGTCTATGTGCGTGCCTGCCTGCATGCCTGCCTGCTTGCCTGCCTGCCTATTTGTCTGTCTGTCTGCCTGTCTCTCTATCTATCTCTCTTTCTCTATCTCAGTCATATTCTATCCAAGTCTGTCTGTATGTCTACGCTTAGTCGCTATGCTGTCTGTCTGTCTGTCCCCCTTTTGCTGTATATTCGATCTATACTTTCCCCTCTACACGCCTAATCTATTCTACTTTATTGTTTTGTCTTCCTGGTATCTGGTCCACCTATCCGTCGTCTGTCGTTTCTGTCCATTTTGTTTTTGTTGATGTTATTGTGGTTTTTCTTGTCGCTTCAGTCTTGTTCCTGTATTTGTCTATACTTTCCCCGCTACGTTATGTTACGATTCTACTCTCTCTCTCCCTCTCTGTCTCTATGCTAAGCTTCTAATCTAATCCTATTTATTTATCGTCCCTTCTTCTCCATATTCTTATTGCATACCCAAATACACACCCACAAACACACATAAATACAATACACACACACACACACACAAACACCCACACAAACACACCATGCTTTGGCGCTAGCCAATGACAACACAAACATACATACCATACATGCCATACATACAACTCACTTACCATACATACATACAACTCACATACCATACATACAACTCACTATCTATTCTACAATTGGTCTGTCCTTATTTCTGTCCGTATGTCTGTCTGTCTATGTGCGTGCCTGCCTGCATGCCTGCCTGCTTGCCTGCCTGCCTATTTGTCTGTCTGTCTGCCTGTCTCTCTATCTATCTCTCTTTCTCTATCTCAGTCATATTCTATCCAAGTCTGTCTGTATGTCTACGCTTAGTCGCTATGCTGTCTGTCTGTCTGTCCCCCTTTTGCTGTATATTCGATCTATACTTTCCCCTCTACACGCCTAATCTATTCTACTTTATTGTTTTGTCTTCCTGGTATCTGGTCCACCTATCCGTCGTCTGTCGTTTCTGTCCATTTTGTTTTTGTTGATGTTATTGTGGTTTTTCTTGTCGCTTCAGTCTTGTTCCTGTATTTGTCTATACTTTCCCCGCTACGTTATGTTACGATTCTACTCTCTCTCTCCCCTCTCTGTCTCTATGCTAAGCTTCTAATCTAATCCTATTTATTTATCGTCCCTTCTTCTCCATATTCTTATTGCATACCCAAATACACACCCACAAACACACATAAATACAATACACACACACACACACACAAACACCCACACAAACACACCATGCTTTGGCGCTAGCCAATGACAACACAAACATACATACCATACATGCCATACATACAACTCACTTACCATACATACATACAACTCACATACCATACATACAACTCACTATCTATTCTACAATTGGTCTGTCCTTATTTCTGTCCGTATGTCTGTCTGTCTATGTGCGTGCCTGCCTGCATGCCTGCCTGCTTGCCTGCCTGCCTATTTGTCTGTCTGTCTGCCTGTCTCTCTATCTATCTCTCTTTCTCTATCTCAGTCATATTCTATCCAAGTCTGTCTGTATGTCTACGCTTAGTCGCTATGCTGTCTGTCTGTCTGTCCCCCTTTTGCTGTATATTCGATCTATACTTTCCCCTCTACACGCCTAATCTATTCTACTTTATTGTTTTGTCTTCCTGGTATCTGGTCCACCTATCCGTCGTCTGTCGTTTCTGTCCATTTTGTTTTTGTTGATGTTATTGTGGTTTTTCTTGTCGCTTCAGTCTTGTTCCTGTATTTGTCTATACTTTCCCCGCTACGTTATGTTACGATTCTACTCTCTCTCTCTCCCTCTCTGTCTCTATGCTAAGCTTCTAATCTAATCCTATTTATTTATCGTCCCTTCTTCTCCATATTCTTATTGCATACCCAAATACACACCCACAAACACACATAAATACAATACACACACACACACACACAAACACCCACACAAACACACCATGCTTTGGCGCTAGCCAATGACAACACAAACATACATACCATACATGCCATACATACAACTCACTTACCATACATACATACAACTCACATACCATACATACAACTCACTATCTATTCTACAATTGGTCTGTCCTTATTTCTGTCCGTATGTCTGTCTGTCTATGTGCGTGCCTGCCTGCATGCCTGCCTGCTTGCCTGCCTGCCTATTTGTCTGTCTGTCTGCCTGTCTCTCTATCTATCTCTCTTTCTCTATCTCAGTCATATTCTATCCAAGTCTGTCTGTATGTCTACGCTTAGTCGCTATGCTGTCTGTCTGTCTGTCCCCCTTTTGCTGTATATTCGATCTATACTTTCCCCTCTACACGCCTAATCTATTCTACTTTATTGTTTTGTCTTCCTGGTATCTGGTCCACCTATCCGTCGTCTGTCGTTTCTGTCCATTTTGTTTTTGTTGATGTTATTGTGGTTTTTCTTGTCGCTTCAGTCTTGTTCCTGTATTTGTCTATACTTTCCCCGCTACGTTATGTTACGATTCTACTCTCTCTCTCTCCCTCTCTGTCTCTATGCTAAGCTTCTAATCTAATCCTATTTATTTATCGTCCCTTCTTCTCCATATTCTTATTGCATACCCAAATACACACCCACAAACACACATAAATACAATACACACACACACACACACAAACACCCACACAAACACACCATGCTTTGGCGCTAGCCAATGACAACACAAACATACATACCATACATGCCATACATACAACTCACTTACCATACATACATACAACTCACATACCATACATACAACTCACTATCTATTCTACAATTGGTCTGTCCTTATTTCTGTCCGTATGTCTGTCTGTCTATGTGCGTGCCTGCCTGCATGCCTGCCTGCTTGCCTGCCTGCCTATTTGTCTGTCTGTCTGCCTGTCTCTCTATCTATCTCTCTTTCTCTATCTCAGTCATATTCTATCCAAGTCTGTCTGTATGTCTACGCTTAGTCGCTATGCTGTCTGTCTGTCTGTCCCCCTTTTGCTGTATATTCGATCTATACTTTCCCTCTACACGCCTAATCTATTCTACTTTATTGTTTTGTCTTCCTGGTATCTGGTCCACCTATCCGTCGTCTGTCGTTTCTGTCCATTTTGTTTTTGTTGATGTTATTGTGGTTTTTCTTGTCGCTTCAGTCTTGTTCCTGTATTTGTCTATACTTTCCCCGCTACGTTATGTTACGATTCTACTCTCTCTCTCTCCCTCTCTGTCTCTATGCTAAGCTTCTAATCTAATCCTATTTATTTATCGTCCCTTCTTCTCCATATTCTTATTGCATACCCAAATACACACCCACAAACACACATAAATACAATACACACACACACACACACAAACACCCACACAAACACACCATGCTTTGGCGCTAGCCAATGACAACACAAACATACATACCATACATGCCATACATACAACTCACTTACCATACATACATACAACTCACATACCATACATACAACTCACTATCTATTCTACAATTGGTCTGTCCTTATTTCTGTCCGTATGTCTGTCTGTCTATGTGCGTGCCTGCCTGCATGCCTGCCTGCTTGCCTGCCTGCCTATTTGTCTGTCTGTCTGCCTGTCTCTCTATCTATCTCTCTTTCTCTATCTCAGTCATATTCTATCCAAGTCTGTCTGTATGTCTACGCTTAGTCGCTATGCTGTCTGTCTGTCTGTCCCCCTTTTGCTGTATATTCGATCTATACTTTCCCCTCTACACGCCTAATCTATTCTACTTTATTGTTTTGTCTTCCTGGTATCTGGTCCACCTATCCGTCGTCTGTCGTTTCTGTCCATTTTGTTTTTGTTGATGTTATTGTGGTTTTTCTTGTCGCTTCAGTCTTGTTCCTGTATTTGTCTATACTTTCCCCGCTACGTTATGTTACGATTCTACTCTCTCTCTCTCCCTCTCTGTCTCTATGCTAAGCTTCTAATCTAATCCTATTTATTTATCGTCCCTTCTTCTCCATATTCTTATTGCATACCCAAATACACACCCACAAACACACATAAATACAATACACACACACACACACACAAACACCCACACAAACACACCATGCTTTGGCGCTAGCCAATGACAACACAAACATACATACCATACATGCCATACATACAACTCACTTACCATACATACATACAACTCACATACCATACATACAACTCACTATCTATTCTACAATTGGTCTGTCCTTATTTCTGTCCGTATGTCTGTCTGTCTATGTGCGTGCCTGCCTGCATGCCTGCCTGCTTGCCTGCCTGCCTATTTGTCTGTCTGTCTGCCTGTCTCTCTATCTATCTCTCTTTCTCTATCTCAGTCATATTCTATCCAAGTCTGTCTGTATGTCTACGCTTAGTCGCTATGCTGTCTGTCTGTCTGTCCCCCTTTTGCTGTATATTCTGATCTATACTTTCCCCTCTACACGCCTAATCTATTCTACTTTATTGTTTTGTCTTCCTGGTATCTGGTCCACCTATCCGTCGTCTGTCGTTTCTGTCCATTTTGTTTTTGTTGATGTTATTGTGGTTTTTCTTGTCGCTTCAGTCTTGTTCCTGTATTTGTCTATACTTTCCCCGCTACGTTATGTTACGATTCTACTCTCTCTCTCTCCCTCTCTGTCTCTATGCTAAGCTTCTAATCTAATCCTATTTATTTATCGTCCCTTCTTCTCCATATTCTTATTGCATACCCAAATACACACCCACAAACACACATAAATACAATACACACACACACACACACAAACACCCACACAAACACACCATGCTTTGGCGCTAGCCAATGACAACACAAACATACATACCATACATGCCATACATACAACTCACTTACCATACATACATACAACTCACATACCATACATACAACTCACTATCTATTCTACAATTGGTCTGTCCTTATTTCTGTCCGTATGTCTGTCTGTCTATGTGCGTGCCTGCCTGCATGCCTGCCTGCTTGCCTGCCTGCCTATTTGTCTGTCTGTCTGCCTGTCTCTCTATCTATCTCTCTTTCTCTATCTCAGTCATATTCTATCCAAGTCTGTCTGTATGTCTACGCTTAGTCGCTATGCTGTCTGTCTGTCTGTCCCCCTTTTGCTGTATATTCGATCTATACTTTCCCCTCTACACGCCTAATCTATTCTACTTTATTGTTTTGTCTTCCTGGTATCTGGTCCACCTATCCGTCGTCTGTCGTTTCTGTCCATTTTGTTTTTGTTGATGTTATTGTGGTTTTTCTTGTCGCTTCAGTCTTGTTCCTGTATTTGTCTATACTTTCCCCGCTACGTTATGTTACGATTCTACTCTCTCTCTCTCCCTCTCTGTCTCTATGCTAAGCTTCTAATCTAATCCTATTTATTTATCGTCCCTTCTTCTCCATATTCTTATTGCATACCCAAATACACACCCACAAACACACATAAATACAATACACACACACACACACACAAACACCCACACAAACACACCATGCTTTGGCGCTAGCCAATGACAACACAAACATACATACCATACATGCCATACATACAACTCACTTACCATACATACATACAACTCACATACCATACATACAACTCACTATCTATTCTACAATTGGTCTGTCCTTATTTCTGTCCGTATGTCTGTCTGTCTATGTGCGTGCCTGCCTGCATGCCTGCCTGCTTGCCTGCCTGCCTATTTGTCTGTCTGTCTGCCTGTCTCTCTATCTATCTCTCTTTCTCTATCTCAGTCATATTCTATCCAAGTCTGTCTGTATGTCTACGCTTAGTCGCTATGCTGTCTGTCTGTCTGTCCCCCTTTTGCTGTATATTCGATCTATACTTTCCCCTCTACACGCCTAATCTATTCTACTTTATTGTTTTGTCTTCCTGGTATCTGGTCCACCTATCCGTCGTCTGTCGTTTCTGTCCATTTTGTTTTTGTTGATGTTATTGTGGTTTTTCTTGTCGCTTCAGTCTTGTTCCTGTATTTGTCTATACTTTCCCCGCTACGTTATGTTACGATTCTACTCTCTCTCTCTCCCTCTCTGTCTCTATGCTAAGCTTCTAATCTAATCCTATTTATTTATCGTCCCTTCTTCTCCATATTCTTATTGCATACCCAAATACACACCCACAAACACACATAAATACAATACACACACACACACACACAAACACCCACACAAACACACCATGCTTTGGCGCTAGCCAATGACAACACAAACATACATACCATACATGCCATACATACAACTCACTTACCATACATACATACAACTCACATACCATACATACAACTCACTATCTATTCTACAATTGGTCTGTCCTTATTTCTGTCCGTATGTCTGTCTGTCTATGTGCGTGCCTGCCTGCATGCCTGCCTGCTTGCCTGCCTGCCTATTTGTCTGTCTGTCTGCCTGTCTCTCTATCTATCTCTCTTTCTCTATCTCAGTCATATTCTATCCAAGTCTGTCTGTATGTCTACGCTTAGTCGCTATGCTGTCTGTCTGTCTGTCCCCCTTTTGCTGTATATTCGATCTATACTTTCCCCTCTACACGCCTAATCTATTCTACTTTATTGTTTTGTCTTCCTGGTATCTGGTCCACCTATCCGTCGTCTGTCGTTTCTGTCCATTTTGTTTTTGTTGATGTTATTGTGGTTTTTCTTGTCGCTTCAGTCTTGTTCCTGTATTTGTCTATACTTTCCCCGCTACGTTATGTTACGATTCTACTCTCTCTCTCTCCCTCTCTGTCTCTATGCTAAGCTTCTAATCTAATCCTATTTATTTATCGTCCCTTCTTCTCCATATTCTTATTGCATACCCAAATACACACCCACAAACACACATAAATACAATACACACACACACACACACAAACACCCACACAAACACACCATGCTTTGGCGCTAGCCAATGACAACACAAACATACATACCATACATGCCATACATACAACTCACTTACCATACATACATACAACTCACATACCATACATACAACTCACTATCTATTCTACAATTGGTCTGTCCTTATTTCTGTCCGTATGTCTGTCTGTCTATGTGCGTGCCTGCCTGCATGCCTGCCTGCTTGCCTGCCTGCCTATTTGTCTGTCTGTCTGCCTGTCTCTCTATCTATCTCTCTTTCTCTATCTCAGTCATATTCTATCCAAGTCTGTCTGTATGTCTACGCTTAGTCGCTATGCTGTCTGTCTGTCTGTCCCCCTTTTGCTGTATATTCGATCTATACTTTCCCCTCTACACGCCTAATCTATTCTACTTTATTGTTTTGTCTTCCTGGTATCTGGTCCACCTATCCGTCGTCTGTCGTTTCTGTCCATTTTGTTTTTGTTGATGTTATTGTGGTTTTTCTTGTCGCTTCAGTCTTGTTCCTGTATTTGTCTATACTTTCCCCGCTACGTTATGTTACGATTCTACTCTCTCTCTCTCCCTCTCTGTCTCTATGCTAAGCTTCTAATCTAATCCTATTTATTTATCGTCCCTTCTTCTCCATATTCTTATTGCATACCCAAATACACACCCACAAACACACATAAATACAATACACACACACACACACACAAACACCCACACAAACACACCATGCTTTGGCGCTAGCCAATGACAACACAAACATACATACCATACATGCCATACATACAACTCACTTACCATACATACATACAACTCACATACCATACATACAACTCACTATCTATTCTACAATTGGTCTGTCCTTATTTCTGTCCGTATGTCTGTCTGTCTATGTGCGTGCCTGCCTGCATGCCTGCCTGCTTGCCTGCCTGCCTATTTGTCTGTCTGTCTGCCTGTCTCTCTATCTATCTCTCTTTCTCTATCTCAGTCATATTCTATCCAAGTCTGTCTGTATGTCTACGCTTAGTCGCTATGCTGTCTGTCTGTCTGTCCCCCTTTTGCTGTATATTCGATCTATACTTTCCCTCTACACGCCTAATCTATTCTACTTTATTGTTTTGTCTTCCTGGTATCTGGTCCACCTATCCGTCGTCTGTCGTTTCTGTCCATTTTGTTTTTGTTGATGTTATTGTGGTTTTTCTTGTCGCTTCAGTCTTGTTCCTGTATTTGTCTATACTTTCCCCGCTACGTTATGTTACGATTCTACTCTCTCTCTCTCCCTCTCTGTCTCTATGCTAAGCTTCTAATCTAATCCTATTTATTTATCGTCCCTTCTTCTCCATATTCTTATTGCATACCCAAATACACACCCACAAACACACATAAATACAATACACACACACACACACACAAACACCCACACAAACACACCATGCTTTGGCGCTAGCCAATGACAACACAAACATACATACCATACATGCCATACATACAACTCACTTACCATACATACATACAACTCACATACCATACATACAACTCACTATCTATTCTACAATTGGTCTGTCCTTATTTCTGTCCGTATGTCTGTCTGTCTATGTGCGTGCCTGCCTGCATGCCTGCCTGCTTGCCTGCCTGCCTATTTGTCTGTCTGTCTGCCTGTCTCTCTATCTATCTCTCTTTCTCTATCTCAGTCATATTCTATCCAAGTCTGTCTGTATGTCTACGCTTAGTCGCTATGCTGTCTGTCTGTCTGTCCCCCTTTTGCTGTATATTCGATCTATACTTTCCCCTCTACACGCCTAATCTATTCTACTTTATTGTTTTGTCTTCCTGGTATCTGGTCCACCTATCCGTCGTCTGTCGTTTCTGTCCATTTTGTTTTTGTTGATGTTATTGTGGTTTTTCTTGTCGCTTCAGTCTTGTTCCTGTATTTGTCTATACTTTCCCCGCTACGTTATGTTACGATTCTACTCTCTCTCTCTCCCTCTCTGTCTCTATGCTAAGCTTCTAATCTAATCCTATTTATTTATCGTCCCTTCTTCTCCATATTCTTATTGCATACCCAAATACACACCCACAAACACACATAAATACAATACACACACACACACACACAAACACCCACACAAACACACCATGCTTTGGCGCTAGCCAATGACAACACAAACATACATACCATACATGCCATACATACAACTCACTTACCATACATACATACAACTCACATACCATACATACAACTCACTATCTATTCTACAATTGGTCTGTCCTTATTTCTGTCCGTATGTCTGTCTGTCTATGTGCGTGCCTGCCTGCATGCCTGCCTGCTTGCCTGCCTGCCTATTTGTCTGTCTGTCTGCCTGTCTCTCTATCTATCTCTCTTTCTCTATCTCAGTCATATTCTATCCAAGTCTGTCTGTATGTCTACGCTTAGTCGCTATGCTGTCTGTCTGTCTGTCCCCCTTTTGCTGTATATTCGATCTATACTTTCCCCTCTACACGCCTAATCTATTCTACTTTATTGTTTTGTCTTCCTGGTATCTGGTCCACCTATCCGTCGTCTGTCGTTTCTGTCCATTTTGTTTTTGTTGATGTTATTGTGGTTTTTCTTGTCGCTTCAGTCTTGTTCCTGTATTTGTCTATACTTTCCCCGCTACGTTATGTTACGATTCTACTCTCTCTCTCTCCCTCTCTGTCTCTATGCTAAGCTTCTAATCTAATCCTATTTATTTATCGTCCCTTCTTCTCCATATTCTTATTGCATACCCAAATACACACCCACAAACACACATAAATACAATACACACACACACACACACAAACACCCACACAAACACACCATGCTTTGGCGCTAGCCAATGACAACACAAACATACATACCATACATGCCATACATACAACTCACTTACCATACATACATACAACTCACATACCATACATACAACTCACTATCTATTCTACAATTGGTCTGTCCTTATTTCTGTCCGTATGTCTGTCTGTCTATGTGCGTGCCTGCCTGCATGCCTGCCTGCTTGCCTGCCTGCCTATTTGTCTGTCTGTCTGCCTGTCTCTCTATCTATCTCTCTTTCTCTATCTCAGTCATATTCTATCCAAGTCTGTCTGTATGTCTACGCTTAGTCGCTATGCTGTCTGTCTGTCTGTCCCCCTTTTGCTGTATATTCGATCTATACTTTCCCCTCTACACGCCTAATCTATTCTACTTTATTGTTTTGTCTTCCTGGTATCTGGTCCACCTATCCGTCGTCTGTCGTTTCTGTCCATTTTGTTTTTGTTGATGTTATTGTGGTTTTTCTTGTCGCTTCAGTCTTGTTCCTGTATTTGTCTATACTTTCCCCGCTACGTTATGTTACGATTCTACTCTCTCTCTCTCCCTCTCTGTCTCTATGCTAAGCTTCTAATCTAATCCTATTTATTTATCGTCCCTTCTTCTCCATATTCTTATTGCATACCCAAATACACACCCACAAACACACATAAATACAATACACACACACACACACACAAACACCCACACAAACACACCATGCTTTGGCGCTAGCCAATGACAACACAAACATACATACCATACATGCCATACATACAACTCACTTACCATACATACATACAACTCACATACCATACATACAACTCACTATCTATTCTACAATTGGTCTGTCCTTATTTCTGTCCGTATGTCTGTCTGTCTATGTGCGTGCCTGCCTGCATGCCTGCCTGCTTGCCTGCCTGCCTATTTGTCTGTCTGTCTGCCTGTCTCTCTATCTATCTCTCTTTCTCTATCTCAGTCATATTCTATCCAAGTCTGTCTGTATGTCTACGCTTAGTCGCTATGCTGTCTGTCTGTCTGTCCCCCTTTTGCTGTATATTCGATCTATACTTTCCCCTCTACACGCCTAATCTATTCTACTTTATTGTTTTGTCTTCCTGGTATCTGGTCCACCTATCCGTCGTCTGTCGTTTCTGTCCATTTTGTTTTTGTTGATGTTATTGTGGTTTTTCTTGTCGCTTCAGTCTTGTTCCTGTATTTGTCTATACTTTCCCCGCTACGTTATGTTACGATTCTACTCTCTCTCTCTCCCTCTCTGTCTCTATGCTAAGCTTCTAATCTAATCCTATTTATTTATCGTCCCTTCTTCTCCATATTCTTATTGCATACCCAAATACACACCCACAAACACACATAAATACAATACACACACACACACACACAAACACCCACACAAACACACCATGCTTTGGCGCTAGCCAATGACAACACAAACATACATACCATACATGCCATACATACAACTCACTTACCATACATACATACAACTCACATACCATACATACAACTCACTATCTATTCTACAATTGGTCTGTCCTTATTTCTGTCCGTATGTCTGTCTGTCTATGTGCGTGCCTGCCTGCATGCCTGCCTGCTTGCCTGCCTGCCTATTTGTCTGTCTGTCTGCCTGTCTCTCTATCTATCTCTCTTTCTCTATCTCAGTCATATTCTATCCAAGTCTGTCTGTATGTCTACGCTTAGTCGCTATGCTGTCTGTCTGTCTGTCCCCCTTTTGCTGTATATTCGATCTATACTTTCCCCTCTACACGCCTAATCTATTCTACTTTATTGTTTTGTCTTCCTGGTATCTGGTCCACCTATCCGTCGTCTGTCGTTTCTGTCCATTTTGTTTTTGTTGATGTTATTGTGGTTTTTCTTGTCGCTTCAGTCTTGTTCCTGTATTTGTCTATACTTTCCCCGCTACGTTATGTTACGATTCTACTCTCTCTCTCTCCCTCTCTGTCTCTATGCTAAGCTTCTAATCTAATCCTATTTATTTATCGTCCCTTCTTCTCCATATTCTTATTGCATACCCAAATACACACCCACAAACACACATAAATACAATACACACACACACACACACAAACACCCACACAAACACACCATGCTTTGGCGCTAGCCAATGACAACACAAACATACATACCATACATGCCATACATACAACTCACTTACCATACATACATACAACTCACATACCATACATACAACTCACTATCTATTCTACAATTGGTCTGTCCTTATTTCTGTCCGTATGTCTGTCTGTCTATGTGCGTGCCTGCCTGCATGCCTGCCTGCTTGCCTGCCTGCCTATTTGTCTGTCTGTCTGCCTGTCTCTCTATCTATCTCTCTTTCTCTATCTCAGTCATATTCTATCCAAGTCTGTCTGTATGTCTACGCTTAGTCGCTATGCTGTCTGTCTGTCTGTCCCCCTTTTGCTGTATATTCGATCTATACTTTCCCCTCTACACGCCTAATCTATTCTACTTTATTGTTTTGTCTTCCTGGTATCTGGTCCACCTATCCGTCGTCTGTCGTTTCTGTCCATTTTGTTTTTGTTGATGTTATTGTGGTTTTTCTTGTCGCTTCAGTCTTGTTCCTGTATTTGTCTATACTTTCCCCGCTACGTTATGTTACGATTCTACTCTCTCTCTCTCCCTCTCTGTCTCTATGCTAAGCTTCTAATCTAATCCTATTTATTTATCGTCCCTTCTTCTCCATATTCTTATTGCATACCCAAATACACACCCACAAACACACATAAATACAATACACACACACACACACACAAACACCCACACAAACACACCATGCTTTGGCGCTAGCCAATGACAACACAAACATACATACCATACATGCCATACATACAACTCACTTACCATACATACATACAACTCACATACCATACATACAACTCACTATCTATTCTACAATTGGTCTGTCCTTATTTCTGTCCGTATGTCTGTCTGTCTATGTGCGTGCCTGCCTGCATGCCTGCCTGCTTGCCTGCCTGCCTATTTGTCTGTCTGTCTGCCTGTCTCTCTATCTATCTCTCTTTCTCTATCTCAGTCATATTCTATCCAAGTCTGTCTGTATGTCTACGCTTAGTCGCTATGCTGTCTGTCTGTCTGTCCCCCTTTTGCTGTATATTCGATCTATACTTTCCCCTCTACACGCCTAATCTATTCTACTTTATTGTTTTGTCTTCCTGGTATCTGGTCCACCTATCCGTCGTCTGTCGTTTCTGTCCATTTTGTTTTTGTTGATGTTATTGTGGTTTTTCTTGTCGCTTCAGTCTTGTTCCTGTATTTGTCTATACTTTCCCCGCTACGTTATGTTACGATTCTACTCTCTCTCTCTCCCTCTCTGTCTCTATGCTAAGCTTCTAATCTAATCCTATTTATTTATCGTCCCTTCTTCTCCATATTCTTATTGCATACCCAAATACACACCCACAAACACACATAAATACAATACACACACACACACACACAAACACCCACACAAACACACCATGCTTTGGCGCTAGCCAATGACAACACAAACATACATACCATACATGCCATACATACAACTCACTTACCATACATACATACAACTCACATACCATACATACAACTCACTATCTATTCTACAATTGGTCTGTCCTTATTTCTGTCCGTATGTCTGTCTGTCTATGTGCGTGCCTGCCTGCATGCCTGCCTGCTTGCCTGCCTGCCTATTTGTCTGTCTGTCTGCCTGTCTCTCTATCTATCTCTCTTTCTCTATCTCAGTCATATTCTATCCAAGTCTGTCTGTATGTCTACGCTTAGTCGCTATGCTGTCTGTCTGTCTGTCCCCCTTTTGCTGTATATTCGATCTATACTTTCCCTCTACACGCCTAATCTATTCTACTTTATTGTTTTGTCTTCCTGGTATCTGGTCCACCTATCCGTCGTCTGTCGTTTCTGTCCATTTTGTTTTTGTTGATGTTATTGTGGTTTTTCTTGTCGCTTCAGTCTTGTTCCTGTATTTGTCTATACTTTCCCCGCTACGTTATGTTACGATTCTACTCTCTCTCTCTCCCTCTCTGTCTCTATGCTAAGCTTCTAATCTAATCCTATTTATTTATCGTCCCTTCTTCTCCATATTCTTATTGCATACCCAAATACACACCCACAAACACACATAAATACAATACACACACACACACACACAAACACCCACACAAACACACCATGCTTTGGCGCTAGCCAATGACAACACAAACATACATACCATACATGCCATACATACAACTCACTTACCATACATACATACAACTCACATACCATACATACAACTCACTATCTATTCTACAATTGGTCTGTCCTTATTTCTGTCCGTATGTCTGTCTGTCTATGTGCGTGCCTGCCTGCATGCCTGCCTGCTTGCCTGCCTGCCTATTTGTCTGTCTGTCTGCCTGTCTCTCTATCTATCTCTCTTTCTCTATCTCAGTCATATTCTATCCAAGTCTGTCTGTATGTCTACGCTTAGTCGCTATGCTGTCTGTCTGTCTGTCCCCCTTTTGCTGTATATTCGATCTATACTTTCCCCTCTACACGCCTAATCTATTCTACTTTATTGTTTTGTCTTCCTGGTATCTGGTCCACCTATCCGTCGTCTGTCGTTTCTGTCCATTTTGTTTTTGTTGATGTTATTGTGGTTTTTCTTGTCGCTTCAGTCTTGTTCCTGTATTTGTCTATACTTTCCCCGCTACGTTATGTTACGATTCTACTCTCTCTCTCTCCCTCTCTGTCTCTATGCTAAGCTTCTAATCTAATCCTATTTATTTATCGTCCCTTCTTCTCCATATTCTTATTGCATACCCAAATACACACCCACAAACACACATAAATACAATACACACACACACACACACAAACACCCACACAAACACACCATGCTTTGGCGCTAGCCAATGACAACACAAACATACATACCATACATGCCATACATACAACTCACTTACCATACATACATACAACTCACATACCATACATACAACTCACTATCTATTCTACAATTGGTCTGTCCTTATTTCTGTCCGTATGTCTGTCTGTCTATGTGCGTGCCTGCCTGCATGCCTGCCTGCTTGCCTGCCTGCCTATTTGTCTGTCTGTCTGCCTGTCTCTCTATCTATCTCTCTTTCTCTATCTCAGTCATATTCTATCCAAGTCTGTCTGTATGTCTACGCTTAGTCGCTATGCTGTCTGTCTGTCTGTCCCCCTTTTGCTGTATATTCGATCTATACTTTCCCCTCTACACGCCTAATCTATTCTACTTTATTGTTTTGTCTTCCTGGTATCTGGTCCACCTATCCGTCGTCTGTCGTTTCTGTCCATTTTGTTTTTGTTGATGTTATTGTGGTTTTTCTTGTCGCTTCAGTCTTGTTCCTGTATTTGTCTATACTTTCCCCGCTACGTTATGTTACGATTCTACTCTCTCTCTCTCCCTCTCTGTCTCTATGCTAAGCTTCTAATCTAATCCTATTTATTTATCGTCCCTTCTTCTCCATATTCTTATTGCATACCCAAATACACACCCACAAACACACATAAATACAATACACACACACACACACACAAACACCCACACAAACACACCATGCTTTGGCGCTAGCCAATGACAACACAAACATACATACCATACATGCCATACATACAACTCACTTACCATACATACATACAACTCACATACCATACATACAACTCACTATCTATTCTACAATTGGTCTGTCCTTATTTCTGTCCGTATGTCTGTCTGTCTATGTGCGTGCCTGCCTGCATGCCTGCCTGCTTGCCTGCCTGCCTATTTGTCTGTCTGTCTGCCTGTCTCTCTATCTATCTCTCTTTCTCTATCTCAGTCATATTCTATCCAAGTCTGTCTGTATGTCTACGCTTAGTCGCTATGCTGTCTGTCTGTCTGTCCCCCTTTTGCTGTATATTCGATCTATACTTTCCCCTCTACACGCCTAATCTATTCTACTTTATTGTTTTGTCTTCCTGGTATCTGGTCCACCTATCCGTCGTCTGTCGTTTCTGTCCATTTTGTTTTTGTTGATGTTATTGTGGTTTTTCTTGTCGCTTCAGTCTTGTTCCTGTATTTGTCTATACTTTCCCCGCTACGTTATGTTACGATTCTACTCTCTCTCTCTCCCTCTCTGTCTCTATGCTAAGCTTCTAATCTAATCCTATTTATTTATCGTCCCTTCTTCTCCATATTCTTATTGCATACCCAAATACACACCCACAAACACACATAAATACAATACACACACACACACACACAAACACCCACACAAACACACCATGCTTTGGCGCTAGCCAATGACAACACAAACATACATACCATACATGCCATACATACAACTCACTTACCATACATACATACAACTCACATACCATACATACAACTCACTATCTATTCTACAATTGGTCTGTCCTTATTTCTGTCCGTATGTCTGTCTGTCTATGTGCGTGCCTGCCTGCATGCCTGCCTGCTTGCCTGCCTGCCTATTTGTCTGTCTGTCTGCCTGTCTCTCTATCTATCTCTCTTTCTCTATCTCAGTCATATTCTATCCAAGTCTGTCTGTATGTCTACGCTTAGTCGCTATGCTGTCTGTCTGTCTGTCCCCCTTTTGCTGTATATTCGATCTATACTTTCCCCTCTACACGCCTAATCTATTCTACTTTATTGTTTTGTCTTCCTGGTATCTGGTCCACCTATCCGTCGTCTGTCGTTTCTGTCCATTTTGTTTTTGTTGATGTTATTGTGGTTTTTCTTGTCGCTTCAGTCTTGTTCCTGTATTTGTCTATACTTTCCCCGCTACGTTATGTTACGATTCTACTCTCTCTCTCTCCCTCTCTGTCTCTATGCTAAGCTTCTAATCTAATCCTATTTATTTATCGTCCCTTCTTCTCCATATTCTTATTGCATACCCAAATACACACCCACAAACACACATAAATACAATACACACACACACACACACAAACACCCACACAAACACACCATGCTTTGGCGCTAGCCAATGACAACACAAACATACATACCATACATGCCATACATACAACTCACTTACCATACATACATACAACTCACATACCATACATACAACTCACTATCTATTCTACAATTGGTCTGTCCTTATTTCTGTCCGTATGTCTGTCTGTCTATGTGCGTGCCTGCCTGCATGCCTGCCTGCTTGCCTGCCTGCCTATTTGTCTGTCTGTCTGCCTGTCTCTCTATCTATCTCTCTTTCTCTATCTCAGTCATATTCTATCCAAGTCTGTCTGTATGTCTACGCTTAGTCGCTATGCTGTCTGTCTGTCTGTCCCCCTTTTGCTGTATATTCGATCTATACTTTCCCCTCTACACGCCTAATCTATTCTACTTTATTGTTTTGTCTTCCTGGTATCTGGTCCACCTATCCGTCGTCTGTCGTTTCTGTCCATTTTGTTTTTGTTGATGTTATTGTGGTTTTTCTTGTCGCTTCAGTCTTGTTCCTGTATTTGTCTATACTTTCCCCGCTACGTTATGTTACGATTCTACTCTCTCTCTCTCCCTCTCTGTCTCTATGCTAAGCTTCTAATCTAATCCTATTTATTTATCGTCCCTTCTTCTCCATATTCTTATTGCATACCCAAATACACACCCACAAACACACATAAATACAATACACACACACACACACACAAACACCCACACAAACACACCATGCTTTGGCGCTAGCCAATGACAACACAAACATACATACCATACATGCCATACATACAACTCACTTACCATACATACATACAACTCACATACCATACATACAACTCACTATCTATTCTACAATTGGTCTGTCCTTATTTCTGTCCGTATGTCTGTCTGTCTATGTGCGTGCCTGCCTGCATGCCTGCCTGCTTGCCTGCCTGCCTATTTGTCTGTCTGTCTGCCTGTCTCTCTATCTATCTCTCTTTCTCTATCTCAGTCATATTCTATCCAAGTCTGTCTGTATGTCTACGCTTAGTCGCTATGCTGTCTGTCTGTCTGTCCCCCTTTTGCTGTATATTCGATCTATACTTTCCCCTCTACACGCCTAATCTATTCTACTTTATTGTTTTGTCTTCCTGGTATCTGGTCCACCTATCCGTCGTCTGTCGTTTCTGTCCATTTTGTTTTTGTTGATGTTATTGTGGTTTTTCTTGTCGCTTCAGTCTTGTTCCTGTATTTGTCTATACTTTCCCCGCTACGTTATGTTACGATTCTACTCTCTCTCTCTCCCTCTCTGTCTCTATGCTAAGCTTCTAATCTAATCCTATTTATTTATCGTCCCTTCTTCTCCATATTCTTATTGCATACCCAAATACACACCCACAAACACACATAAATACAATACACACACACACACACACAAACACCCACACAAACACACCATGCTTTGGCGCTAGCCAATGACAACACAAACATACATACCATACATGCCATACATACAACTCACTTACCATACATACATACAACTCACATACCATACATACAACTCACTATCTATTCTACAATTGGTCTGTCCTTATTTCTGTCCGTATGTCTGTCTGTCTATGTGCGTGCCTGCCTGCATGCCTGCCTGCTTGCCTGCCTGCCTATTTGTCTGTCTGTCTGCCTGTCTCTCTATCTATCTCTCTTTCTCTATCTCAGTCATATTCTATCCAAGTCTGTCTGTATGTCTACGCTTAGTCGCTATGCTGTCTGTCTGTCTGTCCCCCTTTTGCTGTATATTCGATCTATACTTTCCCCTCTACACGCCTAATCTATTCTACTTTATTGTTTTGTCTTCCTGGTATCTGGTCCACCTATCCGTCGTCTGTCGTTTCTGTCCATTTTGTTTTTGTTGATGTTATTGTGGTTTTTCTTGTCGCTTCAGTCTTGTTCCTGTATTTGTCTATACTTTCCCCGCTACGTTATGTTACGATTCTACTCTCTCTCTCTCCCTCTCTGTCTCTATGCTAAGCTTCTAATCTAATCCTATTTATTTATCGTCCCTTCTTCTCCATATTCTTATTGCATACCCAAATACACACCCACAAACACACATAAATACAATACACACACACACACACACAAACACCCACACAAACACACCATGCTTTGGCGCTAGCCAATGACAACACAAACATACATACCATACATGCCATACATACAACTCACTTACCATACATACATACAACTCACATACCATACATACAACTCACTATCTATTCTACAATTGGTCTGTCCTTATTTCTGTCCGTATGTCTGTCTGTCTATGTGCGTGCCTGCCTGCATGCCTGCCTGCTTGCCTGCCTGCCTATTTGTCTGTCTGTCTGCCTGTCTCTCTATCTATCTCTCTTTCTCTATCTCAGTCATATTCTATCCAAGTCTGTCTGTATGTCTACGCTTAGTCGCTATGCTGTCTGTCTGTCTGTCCCCCTTTTGCTGTATATTCGATCTATACTTTCCCCTCTACACGCCTAATCTATTCTACTTTATTGTTTTGTCTTCCTGGTATCTGGTCCACCTATCCGTCGTCTGTCGTTTCTGTCCATTTTGTTTTTGTTGATGTTATTGTGGTTTTTCTTGTCGCTTCAGTCTTGTTCCTGTATTTGTCTATACTTTCCCCGCTACGTTATGTTACGATTCTACTCTCTCTCTCTCCCTCTCTGTCTCTATGCTAAGCTTCTAATCTAATCCTATTTATTTATCGTCCCTTCTTCTCCATATTCTTATTGCATACCCAAATACACACCCACAAACACACATAAATACAATACACACACACACACACACAAACACCCACACAAACACACCATGCTTTGGCGCTAGCCAATGACAACACAAACATACATACCATACATGCCATACATACAACTCACTTACCATACATACATACAACTCACATACCATACATACAACTCACTATCTATTCTACAATTGGTCTGTCCTTATTTCTGTCCGTATGTCTGTCTGTCTATGTGCGTGCCTGCCTGCATGCCTGCCTGCTTGCCTGCCTGCCTATTTGTCTGTCTGTCTGCCTGTCTCTCTATCTATCTCTCTTTCTCTATCTCAGTCATATTCTATCCAAGTCTGTCTGTATGTCTACGCTTAGTCGCTATGCTGTCTGTCTGTCTGTCCCCCTTTTGCTGTATATTCGATCTATACTTTCCCCTCTACACGCCTAATCTATTCTACTTTATTGTTTTGTCTTCCTGGTATCTGGTCCACCTATCCGTCGTCTGTCGTTTCTGTCCATTTTGTTTTTGTTGATGTTATTGTGGTTTTTCTTGTCGCTTCAGTCTTGTTCCTGTATTTGTCTATACTTTCCCCGCTACGTTATGTTACGATTCTACTCTCTCTCTCTCCCTCTCTGTCTCTATGCTAAGCTTCTAATCTAATCCTATTTATTTATCGTCCCTTCTTCTCCATATTCTTATTGCATACCCAAATACACACCCACAAACACACATAAATACAATACACACACACACACACACAAACACCCACACAAACACACCATGCTTTGGCGCTAGCCAATGACAACACAAACATACATACCATACATGCCATACATACAACTCACTTACCATACATACATACAACTCACATACCATACATACAACTCACTATCTATTCTACAATTGGTCTGTCCTTATTTCTGTCCGTATGTCTGTCTGTCTATGTGCGTGCCTGCCTGCATGCCTGCCTGCTTGCCTGCCTGCCTATTTGTCTGTCTGTCTGCCTGTCTCTCTATCTATCTCTCTTTCTCTATCTCAGTCATATTCTATCCAAGTCTGTCTGTATGTCTACGCTTAGTCGCTATGCTGTCTGTCTGTCTGTCCCCCTTTTGCTGTATATTCGATCTATACTTTCCCCTCTACACGCCTAATCTATTCTACTTTATTGTTTTGTCTTCCTGGTATCTGGTCCACCTATCCGTCGTCTGTCGTTTCTGTCCATTTTGTTTTTGTTGATGTTATTGTGGTTTTTCTTGTCGCTTCAGTCTTGTTCCTGTATTTGTCTATACTTTCCCCGCTACGTTATGTTACGATTCTACTCTCTCTCTCTCCCTCTCTGTCTCTATGCTAAGCTTCTAATCTAATCCTATTTATTTATCGTCCCTTCTTCTCCATATTCTTATTGCATACCCAAATACACACCCACAAACACACATAAATACAATACACACACACACACACACAAACACCCACACAAACACACCATGCTTTGGCGCTAGCCAATGACAACACAAACATACATACCATACATGCCATACATACAACTCACTTACCATACATACATACAACTCACATACCATACATACAACTCACTATCTATTCTACAATTGGTCTGTCCTTATTTCTGTCCGTATGTCTGTCTGTCTATGTGCGTGCCTGCCTGCATGCCTGCCTGCTTGCCTGCCTGCCTATTTGTCTGTCTGTCTGCCTGTCTCTCTATCTATCTCTCTTTCTCTATCTCAGTCATATTCTATCCAAGTCTGTCTGTATGTCTACGCTTAGTCGCTATGCTGTCTGTCTGTCTGTCCCCCTTTTGCTGTATATTCGATCTATACTTTCCCCTCTACACGCCTAATCTATTCTACTTTATTGTTTTGTCTTCCTGGTATCTGGTCCACCTATCCGTCGTCTGTCGTTTCTGTCCATTTTGTTTTTGTTGATGTTATTGTGGTTTTTCTTGTCGCTTCAGTCTTGTTCCTGTATTTGTCTATACTTTCCCCGCTACGTTATGTTACGATTCTACTCTCTCTCTCTCCCTCTCTGTCTCTATGCTAAGCTTCTAATCTAATCCTATTTATTTATCGTCCCTTCTTCTCCATATTCTTATTGCATACCCAAATACACACCCACAAACACACATAAATACAATACACACACACACACACACAAACACCCACACAAACACACCATGCTTTGGCGCTAGCCAATGACAACACAAACATACATACCATACATGCCATACATACAACTCACTTACCATACATACATACAACTCACATACCATACATACAACTCACTATCTATTCTACAATTGGTCTGTCCTTATTTCTGTCCGTATGTCTGTCTGTCTATGTGCGTGCCTGCCTGCATGCCTGCCTGCTTGCCTGCCTGCCTATTTGTCTGTCTGTCTGCCTGTCTCTCTATCTATCTCTCTTTCTCTATCTCAGTCATATTCTATCCAAGTCTGTCTGTATGTCTACGCTTAGTCGCTATGCTGTCTGTCTGTCTGTCCCCCTTTTGCTGTATATTCGATCTATACTTTCCCTCTACACGCCTAATCTATTCTACTTTATTGTTTTGTCTTCCTGGTATCTGGTCCACCTATCCGTCGTCTGTCGTTTCTGTCCATTTTGTTTTTGTTGATGTTATTGTGGTTTTTCTTGTCGCTTCAGTCTTGTTCCTGTATTTGTCTATACTTTCCCCGCTACGTTATGTTACGATTCTACTCTCTCTCTCTCCCTCTCTGTCTCTATGCTAAGCTTCTAATCTAATCCTATTTATTTATCGTCCCTTCTTCTCCATATTCTTATTGCATACCCAAATACACACCCACAAACACACATAAATACAATACACACACACACACACACAAACACCCACACAAACACACCATGCTTTGGCTAGCCAATGACAACACAAACATACATACCATACATGCCATACATACAACTCACTTACCATACATACATACAACTCACATACCATACATACAACTCACTATCTATTCTACAATTGGTCTGTCCTTATTTCTGTCCGTATGTCTGTCTGTCTATGTGCGTGCCTGCCTGCATGCCTGCCTGCTTGCCTGCCTGCCTATTTGTCTGTCTGTCTGCCTGTCTCTCTATCTATCTCTCTTTCTCTATCTCAGT
Organism: Drosophila borealis; assembly: GCA_035045885.1. Lineage (NCBI taxonomy): Eukaryota > Metazoa > Arthropoda > Insecta > Diptera > Drosophilidae > Drosophila > Drosophila borealis. The sequence goes on along the minus strand of JAWNOR010000232.1, from coordinate 6,131 downwards.
CATATTCTATCCAAGTCTGTCTGTATGTCTACGCTTAGTCGCTATGCTGTCTGTCTGTCTGTCCCCCTTTTGCTGTATATTCGATCTATACTTTCCCCTCTACACGCCTAATCTATTCTACTTTATTGTTTTGTCTTCCTGGTATCTGGTCCACCTATCCGTCGTCTGTCGTTTCTGTCCATTTTGTTTTTGTTGATGTTATTGTGGTTTTTCTTGTCGCTTCAGTCTTGTTCCTGTATTTGTCTATACTTTCCCCGCTACGTTATGTTACGATTCTACTCTCTCTCTCTCCCTCTCTGTCTCTATGCTAAGCTTCTAATCTAATCCTATTTATTTATCGTCCCTTCTTCTCCATATTCTTATTGCATACCCAAATACACACCCACAAACACACATAAATACAATACACACACACACACACACAAACACCCACACAAACACACCATGCTTTGGCGCTAGCCAATGACAACACAAACATACATACCATACATGCCATACATACAACTCACTTACCATACATACATACAACTCACATACCATACATACAACTCACTATCTATTCTACAATTGGTCTGTCCTTATTTCTGTCCGTATGTCTGTCTGTCTATGTGCGTGCCTGCCTGCATGCCTGCCTGCTTGCCTGCCTGCCTATTTGTCTGTCTGTCTGCCTGTCTCTCTATCTATCTCTCTTTCTCTATCTCAGTCATATTCTATCCAAGTCTGTCTGTATGTCTACGCTTAGTCGCTATGCTGTCTGTCTGTCTGTCCCCCTTTTGCTGTATATTCGATCTATACTTTCCCCTCTACACGCCTAATCTATTCTACTTTATTGTTTTGTCTTCCTGGTATCTGGTCCACCTATCCGTCGTCTGTCGTTTCTGTCCATTTTGTTTTTGTTGATGTTATTGTGGTTTTTCTTGTCGCTTCAGTCTTGTTCCTGTATTTGTCTATACTTTCCCCGCTACGTTATGTTACGATTCTACTCTCTCTCTCTCCCTCTCTGTCTCTATGCTAAGCTTCTAATCTAATCCTATTTATTTATCGTCCCTTCTTCTCCATATTCTTATTGCATACCCAAATACACACCCACAAACACACATAAATACAATACACACACACACACACACAAACACCCACACAAACACACCATGCTTTGGCGCTAGCCAATGACAACACAAACATACATACCATACATGCCATACATACAACTCACTTACCATACATACATACAACTCACATACCATACATACAACTCACTATCTATTCTACAATTGGTCTGTCCTTATTTCTGTCCGTATGTCTGTCTGTCTATGTGCGTGCCTGCCTGCATGCCTGCCTGCTTGCCTGCCTGCCTATTTGTCTGTCTGTCTGCCTGTCTCTCTATCTATCTCTCTTTCTCTATCTCAGTCATATTCTATCCAAGTCTGTCTGTATGTCTACGCTTAGTCGCTATGCTGTCTGTCTGTCTGTCCCCCTTTTGCTGTATATTCGATCTATACTTTCCCCTCTACACGCCTAATCTATTCTACTTTATTGTTTTGTCTTCCTGGTATCTGGTCCACCTATCCGTCGTCTGTCGTTTCTGTCCATTTTGTTTTTGTTGATGTTATTGTGGTTTTTCTTGTCGCTTCAGTCTTGTTCCTGTATTTGTCTATACTTTCCCCGCTACGTTATGTTACGATTCTACTCTCTCTCTCTCCCTCTCTGTCTCTATGCTAAGCTTCTAATCTAATCCTATTTATTTATCGTCCCTTCTTCTCCATATTCTTATTGCATACCCAAATACACACCCACAAACACACATAAATACAATCACACACACACACACACACAAACACCCACACAAACACACCATGCTTTGGCGCTAGCCAATGACAACACAAACATACATACCATACATGCCATACATACAACTCACTTACCATACATACATACAACTCACATACCATACATACAACTCACTATCTATTCTACAATTGGTCTGTCCTTATTTCTGTCCGTATGTCTGTCTGTCTATGTGCGTGCCTGCCTGCATGCCTGCCTGCTTGCCTGCCTGCCTATTTGTCTGTCTGTCTGCCTGTCTCTCTATCTATCTCTCTTTCTCTATCTCAGTCATATTCTATCCAAGTCTGTCTGTATGTCTACGCTTAGTCGCTATGCTGTCTGTCTGTCTGTCCCCCTTTTGCTGTATATTCGATCTATACTTTCCCTCTACACGCCTAATCTATTCTACTTTATTGTTTTGTCTTCCTGGTATCTGGTCCACCTATCCGTCGTCTGTCGTTTCTGTCCATTTTGTTTTTGTTGATGTTATTGTGGTTTTTCTTGTCGCTTCAGTCTTGTTCCTGTATTTGTCTATACTTTCCCCGCTACGTTATGTTACGATTCTACTCTCTCTCTCTCCCTCTCTGTCTCTATGCTAAGCTTCTAATCTAATCCTATTTATTTATCGTCCCTTCTTCTCCATATTCTTATTGCATACCCAAATACACACCCACAAACACACATAAATACAATACACACACACACACACACAAACACCCACACAAACACACCATGCTTTGGCGCTAGCCAATGACAACACAAACATACATACCATACATGCCATACATACAACTCACTTACCATACATACATACAACTCACATACCATACATACAACTCACTATCTATTCTACAATTGGTCTGTCCTTATTTCTGTCCGTATGTCTGTCTGTCTATGTGCGTGCCTGCCTGCATGCCTGCCTGCTTGCCTGCCTGCCTATTTGTCTGTCTGTCTGCCTGTCTCTCTATCTATCTCTCTTTCTCTATCTCAGTCATATTCTATCCAAGTCTGTCTGTATGTCTACGCTTAGTCGCTATGCTGTCTGTCTGTCTGTCCCCCTTTTGCTGTATATTCGATCTATACTTTCCCCTCTACACGCCTAATCTATTCTACTTTATTGTTTTGTCTTCCTGGTATCTGGTCCACCTATCCGTCGTCTGTCGTTTCTGTCCATTTTGTTTTTGTTGATGTTATTGTGGTTTTTCTTGTCGCTTCAGTCTTGTTCCTGTATTTGTCTATACTTTCCCCGCTACGTTATGTTACGATTCTACTCTCTCTCTCTCCCTCTCTGTCTCTATGCTAAGCTTCTAATCTAATCCTATTTATTTATCGTCCCTTCTTCTCCATATTCTTATTGCATACCCAAATACACACCCACAAACACACATAAATACAATACACACACACACACACACAAACACCCACACAAACACACCATGCTTTGGCGCTAGCCAATGACAACACAAACATACATACCATACATGCCATACATACAACTCACTTACCATACATACATACAACTCACATACCATACATACAACTCACTATCTATTCTACAATTGGTCTGTCCTTATTTCTGTCCGTATGTCTGTCTGTCTATGTGCGTGCCTGCCTGCATGCCTGCCTGCTTGCCTGCCTGCCTATTTGTCTGTCTGTCTGCCTGTCTCTCTATCTATCTCTCTTTCTCTATCTCAGTCATATTCTATCCAAGTCTGTCTGTATGTCTACGCTTAGTCGCTATGCTGTCTGTCTGTCTGTCCCCCTTTTGCTGTATATTCGATCTATACTTTCCCCTCTACACGCCTAATCTATTCTACTTTATTGTTTTGTCTTCCTGGTATCTGGTCCACCTATCCGTCGTCTGTCGTTTCTGTCCATTTTGTTTTTGTTGATGTTATTGTGGTTTTTCTTGTCGCTTCAGTCTTGTTCCTGTATTTGTCTATACTTTCCCCGCTACGTTATGTTACGATTCTACTCTCTCTCTCTCCCTCTCTGTCTCTATGCTAAGCTTCTAATCTAATCCTATTTATTTATCGTCCCTTCTTCTCCATATTCTTATTGCATACCCAAATACACACCCACAAACACACATAAATACAATACACACACACACACACACAAACACCCACACAAACACACCATGCTTTGGCGCTAGCCAATGACAACACAAACATACATACCATACATGCCATACATACAACTCACTTACCATACATACATACAACTCACATACCATACATACAACTCACTATCTATTCTACAATTGGTCTGTCCTTATTTCTGTCCGTATGTCTGTCTGTCTATGTGCGTGCCTGCCTGCATGCCTGCCTGCTTGCCTGCCTGCCTATTTGTCTGTCTGTCTGCCTGTCTCTCTATCTATCTCTCTTTCTCTATCTCAGTCATATTCTATCCAAGTCTGTCTGTATGTCTACGCTTAGTCGCTATGCTGTCTGTCTGTCTGTCCCCCTTTTTGCTGTATATTCGATCTATACTTTCCCTCTACACGCCTAATCTATTCTACTTTATTGTTTTGTCTTCCTGGTATCTGGTCCACCTATCCGTCGTCTGTCGTTTCTGTCCATTTTGTTTTTGTTGATGTTATTGTGGTTTTTCTTGTCGCTTCAGTCTTGTTCCTGTATTTGTCTATACTTTCCCCGCTACGTTATGTTACGATTCTACTCTCTCTCTCTCTCCCTCTCTGTCTCTATGCTAAGCTTCTAATCTAATCCTATTTATTTATCGTCCCTTCTTCTCCATATTCTTATTGCATACCCAAATACACACCCACAAACACACATAAATACAATACACACACACACACACACAAACACCCACACAAACACACCATGCTTTGGCGCTAGCCAATGACAACACAAACATACATACCATACATGCCATACATACAACTCACTTACCATACATACATACAACTCACATACCATACATACAACTCACTATCTATTCTACAATTGGTCTGTCCTTATTTCTGTCCGTATGTCTGTCTGTCTATGTGCGTGCCTGCCTGCATGCCTGCCTGCTTGCCTGCCTGCCTATTTGTCTGTCTGTCTGCCTGTCTTCTCTATCTATCTCTCTTTCTCTATCTCAGTCATATTCTATCCAAGTCTGTCTGTATGTCTACGCTTAGTCGCTATGCTGTCTGTCTGTCTGTCCCCCTTTTGCTGTATATTCGATCTATACTTTCCCCTCTACACGCCTAATCTATTCTACTTTATTGTTTTGTCTTCCTGGTATCTGGTCCACCTATCCGTCGTCTGTCGTTTCTGTCCATTTTGTTTTTGTTGATGTTATTGTGGTTTTTCTTGTCGCTTCAGTCTTGTTCCTGTATTTGTCTATACTTTCCCCGCTACGTTATGTTACGATTCTACTCTCTCTCTCTCCCTCTCTGTCTCTATGCTAAGCTTCTAATCTAATCCTATTTATTTATCGTCCCTTCTTCTCCATATTCTTATTGCACACCCAAATACACACCCACAAACACACATAAATACAATACACACACACACACACACAAACACCCACACAAACACACCATGCTTTGGCGCTAGCCAATGACAACACAAACATACATACCATACATGCCATACATACAACTCACTTACCATACATACATACAACTCACATACCATACATACAACTCACTATCTATTCTACAATTGGTCTGTCCTTATTTCTGTCCGTATGTCTGTCTGTCTATGTGCGTGCCTGCCTGCATGCCTGCCTGCTTGCCTGCCTCGCCTATTTGTCTGTCTGTCTGCCTGTCTCTCTATCTATCTCTCTCTTTCTCTATCTCAGTCATATTCTATCCAAGTCTGTCTGTATGTCTACGCTTAGTCGCTATGCTGTCTGTCTGTCTGTCCCCCTTTTGCTGTATATTCGATCTATACTTTCCCCTCTACACGCCTAATCTATTCTACTTTATTGTTTTGTCTTCCTGGTATCTGGTCCACCTATCCGTCGTCTGTCGTTTCTGTCCATTTTGTTTTTGTTGATGTTATTGTGGTTTTTCTTGTCGCTTCAGTCTTGTTCCTGTATTTGTTCTATACTTTCCCCGCTACGTTATGTTACGATTCTACTCTCTCTCTCTCCCTCTCTGTCTCTATGCTAAGCTTCTAATCTAATCCTATTTATTTATCGTCCCTTCTTCTCCATATTCTTATTGCATACCCAAATACACACCCACAAACACACATAAATACAATACACACACACACACACACACAAACACCCACACAAACACACCATGCTTTGGCGCTAGCCAATGACAACACAAACATACATACCATACA